>PVKN010002410.1:0-42684 GCA_004027915.1 Capromys pilorides | reverse complement strand
AGGGGGGAGGGTGGAGTGGGGGGGAAATCATGTCCAGGGGGGCCCAGGTTTAAAGAAAACAAGAGGAGAGAAAAGGAGAAGCCCTTCTGGGGCTGGGCTGCAGCACACTGCGGGGAGGAGCATGGAGCTGGCTCAGTAGGGGAGATAGGGTCAGAGGCGCTTTATGTGACAGAGGGTCAGAAGGTCACTGCACTCAGGCTGGAGACAATTTTGAGCTGAAGTCGCCTGATGATGCCAAGACACAACAAGGGCTCCCCGCTGTGCCCTGCTCTGCCCGAAAGCAGGAGGGAGCTACCCTTGGGGCACCTGCAGCTCCTTGAACGAGTAGGCCCCCTTCCGGGGTCACCAGCTCCTTCCTCTGTGCTCCAGGCCAGGAGGGAGTGCATGTGGTGGGGGGCTGGGCTGGGGTGGGGGTGAGGCACCGGGTGGTTCCTTCCCCGTCTAGCATCTCCGGAAAGCCTCCTGGTAACCTTCTCAGCTCCTTTAATGCACGGACTTCAGCTCCTTTTTGGAACTGTTTCCCCTGTGTGGCTGTCCCTGTTTAGAACTTTTTAGTAAGTGATGAGTCCAAGGGTTTCGATCACCCGTGGAGGTGCCTGGTGACTACTGGGACCACTTGTCTCGGGCCCGCTCTTATCTTGAGGCCTCCAACAGCTGCACCTCTGGCCGCAGCTGTGAGGAGTTCTCACCTGCGCTGGCTCTCCAGGGCCCAGCCCTGTAGGACTTCCGCGGTCTTCCTACCTGCCCCAGCTGTCTACAGCGGCAAAGCTGAGCCCCAGTGGAAGCATCCTGGTGATTCCTAGAACCACCATTACTTCTGGCTCCAAGGGAGAGACCTCTTCCCCGCTGCAGGATTCCTCCTCTGCAGTCCCTGTCTTGGCCCTGTCAGTCGGCTGTGCCGGGAGGGAGGCCTGGGACGCGCTGTGAACCCGTGCCTTCTCTCAGTCTCCTCGGGTGGGTGTGGTTTGAGTCTCTCGGGAGTCCCTTGGCTTCTGAGTAAGTCAGGGCTCGTCACAGGTCCCGGAGAGGCCTGTGTCCACAGCACTCGCTCCAGAGGCACCTGCGTGGCCACCCCGGCGTGGCCTCGTACCACGTTCTGCCTCCTGCCCTGCTTCTCCGTCCACGAGTGTAGTGGGCAGAGCATGAGCTCTGGGAGGGAGGTCAGATGAGGGCACCTCACGGAGAGCACACTGACCCCCCCTCAGGCCCCTGTTGCGGAGGATGGACTCTGCCTGGGCACGAGGGGGCTGCTGGCCACTGAGGCTGTTTGGAATCAGTTCACACAGAGCTTCTGCAGGCCAATGGGAAGCCACGTGCACTAATATCAAAATCCCAGGGACAAGGGCAGTGGCTGTGTGCACCCACCCCTTCCCAGGGGCATCTGTATGCCCAGGACCAGTGCCTGGTACCCTGCGGGGGAAGCTGAGATCGGATGAGTGAAGTGTAAGGAAGCCCACGTGGGTCATAAGGCTCTGCAGAGAAGGCCACCAGGACTGGCATGACCAGCCAACACCGGGTGTCTAAAAAATGCCAACTTAGTCCCTTTTCTTTTATTTCTCAGATCTGAATTTTATTCCTTATTTATTTATTGTATTATGGCCAGCTCAGCCTATCCTAGGGGTGGGGCTGGCACAGCATGTGGTGCTGGGGATCGAACCACGGTCCCTGCAGTTGCCTAAGCTGGCCTAAGCAGGAGCTTTAGACTGCTGAGCCGTCTTGCCAGCTATGCCCCTCTTATTTAATCTGCTTCTCTTATTATTATTATTTTCATGTATGTAGTACAGGGTCTACAGGGTCTCACTACAGATTGGACTCATAGTGATCCTCCTGTTTTCAGCCTCCGAAATGCTGAGATTACAGGTGCATGCCACCACTCCCCGTCTCCATCTCTGTCGCAGCGTGCGCTATGGACAGGGCTGGCACAGCAGGCTGGGATCAGTTGCTCTGTCCCTGCAACTGCGTAAGCAGGCTCCTTAGTCCACTGAGCTATCAGGCTGACCCTATTTCTTTGTTTGTTTGTTTTGTTTTGTTTTTGCAGGACTAGGGTTCGAACTCAGGACCTTGCACTTGCCTGGCAGGCACTTGTGCCATGGAGCTATCTCTGCCGCCCCGATTTTTTTTTTTTTTTTTTTGCTGGACGGGGGATTGAACTCAGGCCCTTGCGCTTGCCAGGCAAGTGCTTATTCCACTGAGTTATCTCCCCAGCTCCAAGGGATCCTATTTCTTATTTTACCTATTTGCCTTCTATTTCTAAATTCTTATCCTTGGACAAGAAGTGCCAGTATGACATTATTTGACCAGAGAAGAGGTATTCTTCCTTGGTTAGTAGACTCCACTGGCCTGCCTGGCCCTGAGCAGCTCAGTCAGCCTCTTGGGGAGTCAAATTTCCTGAAGCGGCCAGAGTGAGGGCAGCTCCATGGACAAGAGTGGACTGGTTCTAGGGGCTGTCTGTGCCTGCAGCCGCAGGTAAGGCCCTATATTTTATATGTGGACCATGGTCCCGATGTGGACACGCGAGACCAGCGTGGCAATGAGGTGTGGTGAGAACCGGCTGAGGCAGGGTGTCCTTCTCTCAGGTCCTTGGGCTCCATGGTCCGGTGTGGCTACATCGGCCACCTGCATCTCATCCTGTGAATGTGAGACACACAAAAGCCTGGCTGAGGCAGAAGCAGCTATGGGCAGAGATGAGGCTTGGGCCGCGATGGAGGTGCAGGCTGCCTGTGAGCAGGAAGGAAGCGCCTGAGCCCCTCATCTCCTGAGCGGGACCATCCTTGTCCTTGAGGAATGACCTTCAGAGAACACTTAAAGGTCTTTGTGAAAGTGGAAGACACTCATGGGGGTAAGGATGGAGACAAGTAGTGTTTGCTCAGTGCTTGCTGGTGCCAGGTACTTGCTGGTGATTTATGCCACGTCAGTCTGTGCCACAGCCTGGGTTAGGTGTTATTACTCATTCCCATTTGTAGACTGGGGGAGACCTCGGGTGATTCTTGCTGGATTCGTAAAAGTACAAAATGACAGAACCGTGATTGGGTTCAGTTAATCTTCTGTTTTTCTTTCACTCGATTAGATTGAATTTCCCAACTTCCTGGGATAGGAGAGCCGTTAGTCTTCGAAAGGAAGGGAACAGAAAGGAGTGGAAGGGCGCCAGCGAGTGTCAGGCGGTGTCCTGAGAGACCTGCGTCTGTCCACCGCCACATCCTCAGCGCCTCGGCACAAAGCCGGTCACCAGCAGAGGTTTGTGAACCGGGCCTGGTGGGGCATGCCTGTCCTCCCAGAGCTCAGGAGGCTGAGGCAGGAGGGTCTCAGCAAGCTGGAGGCCAGCCTGGGCTACAGACTGAGTTTACTGCCAGCCTGAACTGATGCAGGGAGATCCTGTCTCAAAGAAGAAAAGAAAAGAAAAAAAAAGTTGAGTGAATAAATGAATAAATGAAGGACAAATAAATACATTGTCACAGATGTATTGGAGGGTACAGAAGGGACCCCCTCAGAGGGGCAGACTCGAGTCTCCCATATTTTCAGAAGGGTTGGGAGGGGCTGAGAAAGGAAGGGAAGATCTGGCTGATGTGGGAACCAGCCCAGGGCGAAGGCCGGGGTGCACCCTGAGGTCTGGGTCCTGAAGGGGCGCGGCCCTGCCAGTCTCCATGGGCAGCGCTGCTGTGTACCATGTACTACACGGAAGGACCCTGGCGTCTGTGACCATTTCTTTCAAACTCTAATTAAACACTTGCTGCATGCGAGGTGTTTTACAAAATGAAGATGTCTCAGATGGCAGTCCTAAGCTGGGGACTGAGGAGGCTGGTGGGGAGCACGGCGTGCAGCAGGCGCCCGGCCGCAACTGTAAGCCAGCTTAAGCAGAAGCACCGCTACGTGTATTTCCCATGCCACCCAGAAACATTTCTGTGTGCATCTACAATTGTATCTCACACTGATCCTCCTGCCTCAGCCTCCCAAGGGCTGGGATTACAGGTGTGCGCCGCCATGCCCGGCTGTTTTGCGATCTTAACTGTTCTTTTGTTCTTTCTCTGTCTGTGTTTCTTTCTCACCTTTTATATGGAAGTTGTGAAATCTGTTGATTCCTCTAGTTTGGGTTTTGCTGCATTCATCCCCTCTGCGTAACTTGTTCCTCTGAATTCTGGTTTTATCTAAAAAAGGTATTTGATGCCAGAGGCTGGGGAGATAGCTCTGTGGCACAAGTGCCTGCCTGGCAAGTGCAAGCTTGTGAGTTCGAACAAAACAAAACAAAAGGTATTTGATGCCAGAGCTTGAAGAAATTGTATTTTTCTAGCAAGAGTAATTTATCAGAGGTAATGTGGTCAGGTGTGGTGATGCACACCCCTGATCCCAGCCCTCTGGAGGCTGAGGCAGGACGGTGGCCAAGAGTTCAAGGCCAGCCTGGGCTACTTAGTGAGTTCACAGCCAGCCCCAACTACATAGCAAGACCCTATCTTTAAAAAATTTTTAAAAAAGAGAGGCAGACATAACGTGTACTTCTCTCAGAAAGGACGGAAAATTTGGACTTCCCATTCTGAGGGCTTCGCGCCCCTGCTGTGCGTGGTCTACGGTCCTTTTATCGCAGGCGGTACAGCGACAGACTCCAACTGCATCACTTGTCTGCTGAGCAGGCGGAGCCTTCCTGGGGGACTCTGCCTCCCACCTGCTCCTCACCTGGAGCACTGCTCGCTGAGGCGCGGCTGGAGAGGGGCTGGATTCTGCACCGCTGTCACTCGTGCCCTAGAAGCTCTCTAGCAGCTGCCCATGGCTCCAGGCATGGGGCTGGTGGCAGGTAGCAGGTGCCTCGCCGGTTTGTCTGATTGTCACATCCTGAGTAGAGATGCTGAGGCCGAGAGGCCAGTCCTGCCTGTTACTAGCCACGTGGCTTGGAATGAAGATTTTTTTTTTTTTTCCTTTTTGTACTGAGGACTAAACCGGGGGCCTCCACACTGAGCTACATACCTAGGATATGCTTGTATTGTGAGCCCAGCTCTCCCTAGTTGCTACACTGCCCAAGGTGGGCTCCGACTTGTGATCTGCTGCCATAGCCTCTCAGAGGGCCCGGAGCATAGCGGTGAGCCACCGTCTCCAGCTCCTTGATATTTATTTATTTATTTGTAGTGTTTTGAGACAGACTCTTTCTGTACCCCAGCCTGGACTTGAACCCTTGGTGGTTCTGCTGCCTCAGCCTCCTGAGGGCTGGGATACAGCCCTGCGCCACCACCTGGGGCCTCCTCTAATATTTCTGAGTCTTGTCTTTCTCTTGGGAAAATTGAGGCCACCGAGTTGTGTCCTTACCCAGTGATTGTTCTGAGGATTCAGTGAGGTTTTATGTTGAGATTCGTGCGTGGAGTTGAGAGAACCCAGTGCAAGCGAGCTCCGTGTGTGGTGCTGCTGCTGGTGAGTTAAGTGGACCTGGCTGGATTCTACGCCACGGCACCCTGTGCAGGGTCCTCACGTAACCTGGGGGAGCCAGGGCGGAGAAGCCCAAGATGTGACATTCAACAAGGTACTGTTTACAGGGAAGGAAATGAAATCATTCGTTTATGGTTTTTTAAAAGATGCCCCAGGGACCGTATGCCACGTCAGTGACTCGACAGTGTGAGCTTCGGCAATGACCTGCTGTCCCGAAGCTTCGGTTTCTCCATCAGAGGTGACAGTTTTCAGTGCCACGCGCCTGGTGAGCACTCTAGAAGTGGCAGCTAGGGTTCCTCGGAGAGCTACGGCCAGGCCAGAGTCTGTGTCCGACCCACGCCTCTCCCCGCCTGGGGCCCCTGCCCCCTGACCAGGAAGGGGGCAGGAGGCCCCAGAGAGGACCGTGTTCCACACAGACATCTGGCCTGGAGACCTTATCTGCGCTCAGGTGATCAACAGCTGGGCAACAATGATGAGCCCAGGAGTCTGTCTTAGAGCGTTCTAATTTACAGTAGATTTTTAAAGGGAGAATCTTCAAACGAGCCAGGCAGATGCCTAAAGGCCGTCTGAGGAGCGGGCGCCCGAGTCCCCGGGGGCTTTCCCCTCTCATCTGGACCCTCACCTCTTCGGGCTGCTTTGCTCTCTCCGGGTCGTAGCGCTGAGTCTTTTCAGCACACTGTGAACTCGGGGCCTCTTGTTGGAGGTGCTGTGTGCTCTTCAAAAAGCTGTTTTGTTTCCCCAGCATCCTGCTTCATCATCCATAGAGACAACAGACAGACGGTCTTTAGGAGATGGATGTTATGGGATGAATTATTGATCAAAGCATAAACTAGCTGGCAGAGGAAACCCAGGGCCAAAAGCCCTTTCCAAACATCTCAATCTCCAGCTGTAGAGATTCATCAACAACAGATAAGAAACGCCGCGTGGGGACGCACGGCACCGCTGGAGCCCTGGGAAGGTCTTTCTCGGGCAGTCGCGCCCAGTCTTTCCCATACTGAGGCCCCTTTGTCATTTCTCCTCCCCAATGGCCTTATGTTTTGAAAAGCTGAACACACCAAACTGTATTTATCAATATTTAACTTATTCTCCCATTTTTTATTAATCAAAGTCATCTATAACTGCCAACCAGAACATCTAATCAGTAGGAGACAATATTTAAAATATTTAAGCAGGGCTGTCGAGATGGCTCAGTGGTCTAAAGAGCCTGCTTAAGCAAGCTTAGGCAACCCCAGGAACCACAGTTCGATCCCCAGCCCCACATGCTGCGCCAGCCCCACCACCAGGGCAGGCTGAGCCAGCCATAAAATAAAGAAACAAACAAACAAACAAGCAAACAAACAAACAAAAAAAATTAAAAAAAATAATAATCTTAAAAAAATAAAATAAAATAAGCAGAAAGCATCTTAAAGCTGAAAAAAGACACTGTGTTTTCTCCCCTAAAATAAAGAAAGGCACAGAGGCTAGGGGTTCAATCCCCAGGCCTGCCATGCTGGCTCTTCATCCCCACCCCCACCCCCCACCCCACTCCCACCCCGCAAGCTGAGACAGCAATTGAGACTAGGCCTGGTGGTGCACGCCTGTAATCCCAGCTCTTGGGAGACTGAAAACAGGTGGATCACTATGAGTCTGATCTAGTAGTGAGACCCTGAACACTCTGTGGACGCTTTCCTAAAGAAAAAAAAAAAAAAAGAATAAAGAATGAGATTAAAATCCTAATAACTTGGAAACTTCGCATTTCGGCTCTAACGACTGGCCAAACCATGCCCCACCCCCATATGTCTACATCCTAATCCCTGGAATTTATGAATATGTGGTTCAAGGTGAGAGGGAATAAAACTTGTGGGTAGAATTAAGGCTGCCTGCTAGCTCCCAGATGGGGCGTCCTCTGGGCTGACAGGGTGGGTCCAGCATAATTGCAAACACCTCTAAGTGTGGATGTGGGAGGCAGATGTGGGCGCATGCGTAAGAAAGACGCCCCCAGTCGTTCCTGGCTGAGGCTGGACGAGGGGCTGTGAGCTAGGCCACAGGAGCCGCTTCAAGGTGGGGCGGCGGACCCCAGAACAGAGCCCCCTCCTGAGCATCCAGCCGGGAGCAGGCAGGCCGATCGGCAGCTCGGTGTTGGCTTCATGAGACTCGTTTTGGACTTTTCACCCCCACAGGTGTGAGATAACGCATTTGTTGAAATGTGTTATAGATGCCATGGCAATGAATGTATAACCTCTGTCTCCGAATTTATTTTTATTTTATTTTATTTATATTTTAGGGAAGGGTCTACAGGGTGTTTAGGGTTTCACTACTAGATCAGACTCCTAGTTAGTGAGTGATCCGCCTGTTTACAGCCTCCCAAGAGCTGGGATTACAGGCGGGCACCACCACGCCCAGTCTCAATTGTCTCTCAGCAGGTTCCCGGGGGCGGGGCCAGCACCTCGGGGCCCAGGATCGAACCCCCAGCCCCTGCGCCTGCTTTAGGCACTTTAATCCGCTGAGCTGTTTGGCCGGCCCTTCTTCAAATTTATTGACTGCCACTACCCTCCATGGTCCCTGTGCCCTGGCCAGGCGACCTCTTCCGTGGTTCCTGTGTGCTGTGGTTTGGGTAACGTTTGTTCTCTATAAACTCCTGTGGATGCCCAGTCTGTATCGTGAGGTATTAAGGGTGGAGACACCCCCGTTAGAGGTGGGGCCCTGCAAAGGGATAGGCTTAGATCAGCTCGTTAGGGTGGAGCCTGTGGCTGAATGTAGGACATAGGTGCATGTGTACGCTTCCAGACTCTTGCCATGCGGTGCCCTGTGCCATCTGGGGACACTGCCAGCAAGAAGGCCATCACCCCATGTGGCCCCTATCTCGGGTGAGAACCATGAGCCCAAATAAACCTGCTTCTATTCTAAGTCACCCAGTCTTGGCAACAGAAAGCACGCTACCATGCTGGGTCCGCCTGTCCACCTGCACTGGACCCTGGTGTGCGCTCTGCCCGCTGGGCTAGCAGGCGCCTCCCGGCGGCACGTGCGGCCCCGCCTGCTGGCTGGTGCTGGCTCTGCTGCCCCACCCCTGCGTCTGTTGGCTTCCTGTTACACTTGCAGCCCTTGAAGGGGCATAGTGAGAGGTCCTGGAAGGCCCGCTGCCTGTCGTAGCTAAGCCTCCTGATGACCAGGCTAGTGGTGGCTTTGTCTCTAACTCAAAGTGCGAGGCATTGTGACTGTGTCCTTTCAACATAACCATGGGCCTTCCATGTGTGCATCTGCATGGGTGTGTGCTCATGTGACGGTGTGTGGATGTGTGTAGTACATCCATGTGTGCACAGGAAAGTCTAGAACGACCCTTCTCCACAGGAACAACAGAAACAACAGAAACAAGAAGGCAAGGTTTCGCCCTCTGCCGCTTACCCTCATGCAGGGAGAGCCCAGGCACCGGTCAGGCAACAGAACCGAACTGCAGAGCGGCTGTGCTCTCTGACCCGGGGGCTCGGCCACAGCTGTCAGCAGGGGCCCCTTCGCACACCGCCCAAGAGCTAGGCCAGCGAGGGGAGCTGCGGCCCCAGCTGCCACTCTGGGGCTTTCCTAGGCCTGGGCCGGGGCTTCCCTTCTACTTGGGATCTCGCCAAGAAAAACGAAAGGGAAACTTCCGTTAAAAAATGTAGATGCTGAACCTTTCTAGGTGTTTTTTCCTAGAAAGAAACTAAACAAACCCCAGCATCCAAACAGCCACCAGCACACGCAGTGTGAGGCCGCTCTTCAATGATGATGTGAAGTAGTTTGCCTTTGAGATAAGCAGATACTTTTATGGCACTATAATTTCCAGCTCTGTGCAAATAGAAATATGTTCTTGAAATACGTTGTTGGTGAAAGCCATCATTTTAGTTTTCCTCTTAGCTTTTGTGTTTCTAAAGTAAACAGACCCAAGAGGACGCATTCTTCCAAAGACTGTGTCAATCCTGGTACATTGTTTAGTCGTTTTTCCTCACAGAGTCAGGAAAGGGTAAGTCATGTAGGCGTTTTAAACTGTATTGACTGCTACGTGCTGGACCTTAGGCTGAGCGCCTGAAAGACGCTGCACCGCTTAAGAATAAACGACGAGGTTGTTAGCTTCCTGTTAAAGTGTAGGCACCCGAGCCCTCAGGGCTGAAGGTGCCTGCACAAACTCTGGTCTCCAGCCAAGGACCAGGTGCAGCTTACCCCAGGCAGGGGCACCCTCGGCTCATGCTCTGCACCCAGACGTCACCCGCACCTTTACTTCCCAGAGAGGAGGCGGCTGCAGCCGCCCTGGCTCAGACACCAGCTCCTGTCCTCGATATTGCTCCTGCCTCAGCCCCCCAAGCAGCTCTCCACGACCTTCCCCACGTCCAGCTCACATACGGGAATGTTAAGGACCCTCCACAGCAGGGCTGGTTTCCTTCCTTCCTTCCTTTCTTTCTTTCTTTCTTTTTTTCTTTCTTTCTTCTTTCTTTTCTTCCTCCTCCCCCTCCCCCTCCTCCTCCTCCTCTTCGTTTTCCTCTTCTTCTTCTTCTTCTTCTTCTTCTTCTTCTTCTTCTTCTTCTTCTTCTTCTTCTTCTTCTTCTTCACAATAACCCATAACAATAATCACATTACACAATTAGTAAAAACATACCTGCGTGCGCACACACCCTTACAATAATACTATCACTGACTTAGTATTATATTGATATTTTTATTTGGATCCACTACATTTTTCTAAAAAGTCTGATCAAGATGCACTAAATATTTTCACAATTCATGTCACTCAATAATGGGTCATTACTGTCCGGGTCCCTTCCTGGTTCTCGTCTTGGCCCAAAAAGTCTGAACTTATTTTCCTAATTGGAATTCCACCAAGTTAATTCCAATCTACCACTCCCAGCACAACCCACAGCGATAATAAAGACACTAAAATGTATTTATACAATTAATGGGGAGCCAAGGGGCCCTAGGTCCAACCACAAAAACAGCTTCTGGAACCAAGAGGGCGACCCAGGGCTGCACTCGGGCTTTATTCATTGGAGAAGGGAGAGTGGCTTGCCAAAGGGAATTTTGGGAAGAAGGTGAGCATTGAAGGGAATTGTGGGAAGGTGAGTTCTGAAGGGGATTGTGGGAAGGTGAGTTCTGAAGGGGATTGTGGGAAGGTGAGTTCTGAAGGGGATTGTGGGAAGGTGAGTTCTGAAGGGGATTGTGGGAAGAAGGTGAGCTGTGAGCTGGGCTAGGTAGGAGGCCTGCATTCACCTCCGTCATATTAAGAGGAAGTAATTTGCATTGTGCTATTGAGGTAGCATCTAATATTTTGGGGGTCTGGTGCTTCAGCTCTGATGTGTAATCTTTCAAGCCCCAGGAAGTCATAGCCTCTATCTCGAGGCTCGATCCCAGCTGACACCATGGAGCACTGGCTCTTCGTCCTGTTATCAGGGAAACACGCGTGCCATCTTCCAAAATTACCACCAGCACCTCGGCTAGACCAATACACACTGCTGAAGGCCAATTGAAAGGATAATGAGAAGTCCTAGCCAGCTCTGTACATTTCAATACGAGGGAATAGGGTCAGGCTCAGTCACAATGGAGCCAGTCGCTCTTTCTTCAAGGAGAGCTGCTCAGGCGGTCCTCCACAATTACCTTTCTGTGGGTAAACGCTTCCCTGGCGCGTAGCCTTCCTGCACAACCTGCCACTGAGGAAGGGTCTACCACGCAGACACGTCCTGAACTTCCTCTCCTGGTCCTCAGGCTGCAAACGGAGGAGCTGGGCCAGACGGGCGCTGCCTAGTCCCGGCTCCCTGTTGGCAGCAGTTGGAGAGCCCTGGGCTGCCTTTGGTTCTGAGTCAGTTCTGATGCGGGGGCTGCGTACTCTGTTTCGTTTTGTTTTTCAGTGCCAGGGATAGAATCCTGGGCCTTGGAGGTGCTGGGCCGGGGCCCGGCCACTGAGCCATAACTCTAGCCTTTTTTTTTTTTAACTACACAGGATACTAGATATGTCTAGTATCTGCACATTAGCAATCCCTGGACGAGATGATGACTAAATTTTCTCTCCAGGCAAGAATTCTAGGTTCTTCTAAGACAATGACTGTGTTACTTATTTGTTAACATTTTTAAAAATATATCATTTTAGCCGGGCGTGGTGGCGCATGCCTGTAATCCCAGCATTTGGGAGGCTGAGGCAGGAGGATCGGTGCAAGTTCGAGACTAGCCTGAGCTACAAAAGTGAGCCCAAGGCTAGCCTGAACTGCATAGCGAGACCCTGTCTCAAAAAGACAAAAAAAAAAAAAAAAAAAAAAAATCATTTTATAATTTAACTTTTTTTTATTTTTGTGAAGAAGGGGGCATAAGCCCCCAGCAGCGTCCCTTACGACAGCAATGCTCACATTCTAGCTGCCAAAGGCCCTGGAGAGCGGCCAGCAGCCTGACGCCCGAGGCCTGACCTGCCGGGGGTCCTAGCTGCGACCACGCAGGGGCGGCCCTGCGTGCAGTGCGTAAGAATCGCCGCAGGTGACAGCTGCAGAGGCGCTCTCGGAGCCCCGCTGTGCCCAGCTGATGGCTGTCCTCCCGCCGACCTCGACCCCAACCACGGCCTCCCTGCAGGTGCTCCAGGCTGCGCGCTGCGGTCCTCCGCGCCTCCTCCCTTTTGCTGACTGAGCCCATATTCTGTGTTGGCTCCTCTCCAGCTGTTATTCTGTCCTTAAATATTAGAGTCACATTCCGAGTAGGTTATGAATCTCCTGGGTTTTATGGTAGCAGCTAAGACAACCAGGTAAGCGCTGTTTTAAATATTTTCCAGGCACTGTGCGCTATTCAGTGTTCTAAGACTGTGAATACTGACTCGGCAGCTGTCCCTCGTAATCCCATGGAGTAGACCCTGTCATCTTCCCATATTATAGCTTCAAACTTTGCCACTGGAGTGCTTTGGCGCTTATTTTAGTCAATGCCTTGCAGGGCATAATTATGACTTATAAAGCAGGTGACTATGCAAAGTGAGCTTTAGTTAATATGTTAATCTCAGGCTTGAAATAAACTTAATCCTCGGAGTAGGCTGGTGTGGGCAAATGTACTTACCTCTGCCATAGTGCGGAGAGGATGTGCAGAGAGAGTAACCTGCATGAAGCGACTGAGCCGCTCATGGCCCAGCAAGCTGGCTCAGCGGTCTAAAGCGCCTGCTCAGGAGAGCTTAGGCAACCGCAGGGAATACGGTCCGATCCCTGGCACCTAGCTATCTAGGCTCAGTCTCCTAACTGTGGAGGACTGCCTGAGCAGCTCTCCTTGACCAATGGTAGATTTTTTTTTTTTTTTTATGGCCAGTTCAGCCTGACCTGGGGTGGGGCTGGTGCAGCATCTGGTACCAGGGATCAAATCTTGGTGAGATTCAAATGTGTTTTGATTCCTCAGATCAAAATGAGGACCTAGGAAGGACTCCTACAGTTAGCAGTACTTCAGTGCCCATGTTTGAGGACATGGGAGTGAGGACTTACTTAGAAAAGTTGAATTAATTAATCCCAAGAACAGTTTCCTTGAATACCTTCATATAATGTAGCTTTCTTATCTAAATTGTCTCTAACCATGAACGTTTAATGTCTTAACTAATATAAAATAAACATTTTTATTGATTTAACAAATATGCATTTACCCGTAACCTTATAAAAGACTAGTATATCAATATATCATTTGCCAGCTCACACAGATAAATACTGTCATTTTCTTTTCTTTCTTTCTTTCTTTCTTTCTTTCTTTCTTTCTTTTTTTTTTTTTTGCAGGACCAGGGTTCGAACTCACAACCTTGCACTTGCCAGGCAGGCACTTGTGCCACAGAGCTATCTCCCCAGCCCTGAATACTGTCATTTTCATGTATAAACATTTATTGGTTGATTAGAAAAGACGTAATATCATAATGAAGATAGCTTCCACATGTAAAAAAGTTCTTTCTACTTTTAATGTTTTTTATTAACTGGCTTTTGAACCAGTTTGAACCAGCTGCCAGCGTGACTCTGACTTTATTTCCTGGTGTTGATACAGGGGCTCTCGGGTTGTTTCAAAGACCCGGTTGTTTCCCGGGACCACCTGGCAGGTTAGCATCACATCTCTTGCCTTTGTCTGGGCCCTTGGTGGCGGACCCCAGTTAAGTGGCAGAGGAGTCCAGGACACCCACGGTCACTTCCCAGTGGGCAGACTTCCCTGTGGGAGATGTCTGAGGGTACACAGAGAGCACAAGTGAACCAGGAGGGCTGCCTGCAAAAAAAAAATTCAAGGAATGGCAAAATAAAACAATTACCACTTTTCTTTTTCTTTTTTGAAACAGGATCTTGCTGTGCAGTTCAGGCTGGCCTTGAGCTCACTTTTGTAGTCCAGGCTGGTCTCGAACTCACATCAATCTTCCTGCTTCAATCTCTCAAATGCTGAGATTATAGGTGTGCGACACCACGCCTCACTTTTTTTTTTTTCAGGAACCAGGGATTGAACTCAGGTCCTTGCACTTGCCAAGCAAGTGCTTATTCTACTGAGCTATCTCCCTAGCCAGAAAAATTACTACTTTTCTAACCCAAATGAGATCAAGGCTTTAAGCAGGTATCAGTAACAGGTGCTAAAACCATGAACAGGGAGCTTGGGTTATTTACATAGTTCTAATGGCTTCGCCATGAGACACATGCTGGAAAATGCAACAAACACATGTGCTTCCAGCCGGCTTCCCTTCTACCTAGTGACCAAGATCAGCAGCAGGTACAGGGGAAGCCCCTGTCTGTTACTCTTCTCTTGTTGCTGGTACAAATACCTGACACCCAAAATGAAGGGGAAAAAAAGTTTATTTAGCTCAGTTACTAGAGATTTCAGTTCATACTCGGCTGGCTCCAAGGCAAACTGGCACATGGCAGAGACCAGTAGTTCAGGGTGGTGGAACAGCAACAATGGCAACAGAGAGAGTCTGTCTCTTTGTCTCTCTTATATTGCATTCAAGCTCTCTACCCCATTTTGGGCATAGCACTCACACTCATAATCCCAGCAGTACTAAGACCTATAATCCCACTGGATCACCCTTAATCCCAGTGGATCAAGAGTTAAACTCTAGAAGTCCTTGCCCCATGACTGCATGAGGGTTTGGGGAGACAACTAGACACAACCATAACATTCTGCCTTGGAACCCCAAAGTTTCATGCACATCTCTTTGTGCACAAGACATTTTAGTCCATCTCTAAGAATTGCCAAAGTCCCAAAAATTTCAGTATTGCTGAAAAGTCCAAGTCCCAAGTCTCCTCCAAGACCCAAAACAAACTCTTAACTGTGAGCCCCTATACAAAAGAAAAGTTAAACACATTCAACATTCAAAGGCACAAGATAAACATTACCATTCCAAAAGTTGCAAACAACAAGGAATATAAAACACTAGGACCAACACAAGTCCAAAATCCAGCAGGGCAAATATTAAATCCCATAGTTCCAACTGGAACATTCTAAGCAGTCTGCACTGAGTTGTGAGCTCCAAAGGCCTTAGATGGCTCTGTTCCTACAGCAGTCTTGGTGGTAGCGCCCATGGCTTCTCTCTTAGGCTGGCTTTGCTCCCTTTTTGCAGTTTCCTTTAGATGATACATATTTCTGGCTTTCCCAAACTTCTGGGTTTGTACTGAATAGGCTTCTCACTCACAGCTTTACACACTGCCCTCTCAGGGGCATACTGCCTGGCCTCCCAGGCCTTCTTCCAAAATCAAAGTGAAAGTCCTCTTCTTCTTCTTCTTCTTCTTCTTCTTCTTCTTCTTCTTCTTCTTCTTCTTCTTCTTCTTCTTCTTCTTCTTCTTCTTCTTCTTCTCCTACTCCTTCTCCTTCTCCTTCTTCTTCTGCTGCTGCTGCTGCTTCTGCTTCCTCTTCCTCCTCTTCCTCTTCTCCTCCTCCTCCTTCTTTTTCTTTTTCTTCTTCTTTTTGTGGTACAGGGATCGAACTCAGGACCTTGCACTTGCCAAGCAGTTAGTCCACTGAGCTGTCTTCTTGACCCCTCAAAGTGGAAGCCTTCTTAACCTCACAACTCCTGCATTCTAAATGCACCTAAAACCAATGCCACATGGATGATGCCAAGGTCTGCTGCCAGCTGAAGCAGTAACCAGGCTTCTTTCTCTTTAAGCTATAGGGGTCGAGTGCCTGGATTGATGAACACTCTGAGCCTGATTCTGAGGAACAAATTCTCCTTGCCTGCACCATTTTGGAACCTGATGTGGCCATTGCCACCATTCTGGAACATGGGGTTCTGCAGCTTTCTTCTCAAGGCAAAGCCTCTCTCCCTTGCAATTCTGAGGCTGCAAATGGTGGAAACCTGCCACCTCCTGCGGTGCCCTCAGGCCATCTTTCCCATTTTCTGGTTCCTTCCCTCCAGTGGAGATCCTTTCAGCTCTATCTTTGCAGTCAACAGCATTTCTAGTGCTTCCTTTCTGGCTAAACTCGTGACATTTTAAATCATCTTGCTTGGCTCTTTGCTCTTCATTTTCAATATAAATCTGCCTAAAAGCCACCAATAACAACCATGCCACTGCCCCAATATTTGGCTGCTTTGAAATATCTTTTGAAAGGTTAATCAGTCTGCCATGCTTAACTGTTTAAGTCCCAGGGGGTATTGAAAAAACACTGTCGAAGAATCCCAAACAGCACAACTGCGCTTTCTCTGAATGAGTACGAAAAGACCCAAACAGCGTGATAGCGCTTGTTTTATTTTATGTCAAGAAACACCAAGCAGCGCTTTGCTTCTTTTATATCGATGAATCCCAATCGGAGCAATAGCTCTTGCATGTGTTAGGTAATGTGATTCTCATCTTTTTCTCATCGCTCCGTCACATTTATTGCAGTTTGCAAAGCGATTGGACATATTCTTCCGTAAGCATTTTTCATTGTTAAAAGGAACTGTGTGATGTACTTGCGTCAGTAAATCTGAGCACGCGACTTTGACAATCGGTAACGCACCGTCAGTTGTCCACAATGTGCGAAATGTGCTGGGTTTTCTCAACATAAAATCTCAGCAGCGCGATCGTGCTGCTTGGGACTCAAACAGTTAATCTTAGTCTTAGGCAAAGTCTCTGGGCATGAGCAAAATTCAGACAGACTTCAGGCTAAGCCATAGCACAGATCATCTGGAATCCAACAGCCGATGCAGTCCTTTTTCCCAGCAGAAACCTCCCCAGCCCGCTCTTTACAAGCAGACCTTCTCCCAGTCTTCTGGTCTGAGCTTTGATCTGAATCTCCCAAACAGAACAGCCGAAGCTGTTCCAGCTCTTCACAAGCAGACGACCTCGCCTAACCTTTCCTATCTCTTCCCATGAACCATTTTTATAGGCAGGCTTCCAGACAGTCTGCTGGTCTGACCTCTGACCAGAATCTCCTCTACACAGCAGCTGAAGCTTTTCCAGCTCTTCACAAGCAGGAGACCTTTCTGAACCTTCCCTAGCTCTTCCCATAAGCCATTTCCGAAAACTTGTAATCCACATGGTCAGTTTTAGCCACAGCAATGACCTCACTCCTGCGATACCAAATTCTGTGTCAGTTACTCTTCTCTCAGTGCTGGGACAAATACCCGACACCCAAAATGAAGGAAGGAAAGGTTTATTTAGCTCACAGTTACTGGAGGTTTCAGTTCATACTCAGCTGGCTCCAAGGCTGAGTGGCACATGGCAGAGAGCAGCAGTTCATGGCAACAGAACAGCAACAATGGCAACAGAGAGAGAGTCTGTCTCTCTGTCTCCCTTATATTGCATTCAAGCTCTCTGCCCCAGGCTGGGTGTCGCACTCACATCCATAATGCTAGCAGTACTAAGACCTATAATCCCAGTAGATCACCCTTAATCCCAGTGGATCATGAGTCAGTCTCAAACTCTAGAAATCCTCGCCCCATAACTGCATGAGGCTTTGGGGGCGTGGGGGTCAACTAGACACAACTGTAACACCCCCTGCCCGGTCTCCTGCTATGTGACAATATAAGGCAGTCTACCTCTGCTACCGAGTGTTCTACCAAAAATATCTCAGTTGAATTATGCAAGTCTCTGGAGCTGCGCTCTCACTGTAGGAATCGTGGGTCAAGTAAAAGTTGGGTGATGCCAGTGAAGAAATTGGACTCCAAAAGCGGGGTCTTCGGTGGGGCAAGGCTGTGCAACAAGTCAGTGCCTTGGCAGAAAGACAATGTGTGTAGTTTTTTGTTGTTGTTGTTTTCCAAGATTAGAAGAGATTTCTGGAGGCCTAATTGCTAGAGTGAATGATCTCTTAGTGTCTATGAGCTCAAATGCGTCCACATTTTGGGGACTGGGTGTCAGATGCTATCCCACGTTATGTCAGTTATGCTTGATGTAATGCTAATTGTGTGCTTGTGTAGGATTTGTTTCCAAGTACTCTGGGATGATATATCACGAAGTCATTATTTTAAAATAATCAACCAAGCTGGGCATGGCGGCGCAGGCCTCTAAGCCCTGCACTCTGGGTCATACTGTGGGCTCAGCCTGGGCCATTTGGTGACTTAGACCTTGTGTCAAAATATGAAAAAGAGGCCTGGGGATATAGCTGAGTGTGAAGGTCAGGGTGCAACCCCCAGGACCACAAAAATAAACAAACTTCAACAAAAAAAGATGTCACACGGCGAAGTTAGTGACGGTTGAACACTCTTCCACTTTTTCTACTTTTAGGTGACAAATGTCCACTGGAGGTTTTCCGAGCCTGGGCCCCCTCACAGGAGAACGACTACCGATGTACATTCCGCGCTACTCCTGACACTGAACTGAGACGTGGGGTGGAGAGGCTGCAGCAGTGGGGTTTCAGGAAACCGAGGCACCCGACTGACGTTGAGAACCACCGTGCGGGCGAGGGGGCGCAGTGCAGCGAGGGTCAGTGTGGACCCCGCGGAAGGTCAGTCTGGCTGTGACGAGAAGGCTGGGGTGAAACAGAAGACCAAAACTACCTGCCAAAAGTCCCCCCAAGCTAGACACAGGGGCAAGGGCAGGCGCTGGTTCCAGAAGCTGCAACCCAGCTACCACACTGTCAGTACAGTGAAGGGCCCGGCCTGGAGCCCCGAGGAAGCCTCGCAGACCCGGGGTGCTTGGTGCTCGCCTGCTCGGGCGCCCCTGCAGCAGCAGCTCCTGCGGCCACTCTCACTCCGCAGCGCAGGCCTTTCCCTGTCCTGCTCCTAACAATGCGTTTTTACGCTTTGGAAACCGCTGCTGTGACTGAACAACCCTCTGCGTGGCTTCTGAGCAACGCTGCTTCTTGGCTGGCCAGTTACCGTGCTCCTCGGGGCTGGAGCTGGGATCTTCTGTGAGCCGTGTCATTCACCAAGCACCTGGACTTACCTTCTCCACGGTGCACCTTCTGCTTCTGCTTCTTTTTTTACAGGTTAGTAGGACGTTTACAATGATTAATACATTGTATATTGTTGTCTTCATAGTAGTTATTCAGAGGACAAGATGCAGACGTGATAGCTTGTCTAAACAATATTAGTACAAACTTTTATTCTCAGTGAACTAAGAGAAAGTAGCTGTGTATCTATCCTAACTCTCTTAACATATATATATATGTATTTCCTTCCCCCTTTTCTTTTTCACAACAAAACTGTCCTTTATTTACACTTCTGTGAAGTTAGGAACGCATGAGACTGGGTTGCCTAGCAACTGATGGTAAATATGTATTCTCCCCCTAGTATAACAATTCAAAAGAAGAAATAAAGACTGAAAGGTGTAACATGGTTAAATGGAAAGCGACAACTTAAGGTTTAAGCAACCAAGAGAGAGAAAGGAGAAAAGTTAGGAGACACCACAGGCGCAAAGCTGTCCACAGGCTTCTGCGCTGTGCCGGACCCGCCCGGGAGCGGGAGCCGAGGCTCCGGCCCCAGCGCTCCCTGGAGGAACCTAAGACGTCCCTCGTGAGTTCTGTTTAGCAACTCTTCTTCACATACCGCCTCCTTTTACCTATTACTCTTTAGAACAGAATTTTCCCGGAATATCTTTTAAGGATCTACAAGCAAAAATGATTCTAGAAGCTGGGCGTGGTGGTGGTGGTGGTGCCTGCCAGTAATCCCAGCTCTCAGGAGTGTGGCCGAGGAGAATCCAAAGTTTGAGGCCATGGGCCGGCGAGATGGTTCAGTGGTCTAAAGCGCCTGCTTAGGAAAGCTCAGGCAACTGCAGGGACTGCGGTTCGATCCCCAGCACCACATGCTGCGCCAGCCCCACCACCAGGGCAGGCTGAGCCAGCCATAAAATAAGTAAATAAAGAAACAAACAAACAAGCAAACAAGCAAACAAATAAATTTAAAAAAAAAAAAAAGTTTGAGGCCAGCCTGGGATTCAAAGAGAGATGACATCACAAACAATAAAACAAAAGGAGAAAACGGTTCCATGGTTAAGTAAAGTAGCGGGGAGCAGGTTAATTAATGTAAGCATGTTTATGATTCCAGCAGGACTTGTCAGAGCTGCTGCTTCGTTCAAGGTCATTAAGTAGTGGGAAGAAAATGCAGAAAGAAAGAAAGCGAAGCAAGAACCAAAACAGCCGCTGTGACTTTACAGATGGGACGATGATAGAACAGATCACTCGGCAAACATGGTGTCCACAGAACACATCTGGGGAAACGATCACGGATCAAAGAGACGTGCTGTGGGAAGCAAGTCCTCCGCTGTGACGTCCAAGGGGTGGTCTGAGGAAAGAGCTGTGTACATTAGGGACACAATGGCAGAGGACAGCGGGAAGCTGCAGGGGCGAGAGCACTGGTCCCAGGGCTATTTATTCCCCTAAACAATGACGAATCCTGTCTCTGATCCTATTTTCTTGGCTGTTTAGGCCGCACCCAGTGATGCTGTCCGAGCTGACCCTGGGCTCCTGGGCTCAGCCACCACTCCAAGCCTCCCAGGCCCGGCGCTCACACGCATTCCAGTCTTCTCACAGCAGTTTACCTCTCAGAGCTGATGCACATGGAAGAGCAACTGCTTTGCGTGGCTCCACGTGTCCCTCCGTGGGACTGTCACCCCAGGGGCACCCCAAGCCCTGTGGTAACTGAGGGAGCGGGGCTTACACCTCCTGCACCTTGAGGCTGGGCAAGAGGTTTCCATTTGTGTGCAAATGTTGAGTTTTGTTTCCTTTTACTTACAGAAAAATATAGGTACAGCTATATTTGGCCTCTGTTGGTCTTTAGCATTTCGCATTATTACATCATCTTATGAGAATTACACGCTGCTTGGATAATGTCAATTCCATCATTAATTTTATTATTTTTTTCTTTTGCAGGAACACTTGCAAAAGAAAAACACATCCAGTATGAAGAGGTGTAAGTGCAGCATTTCTGAAGGCCGAAGCGGGTTCCAAACGAGCCCTGGATTCTAATGCATAACAGTGCAGAAATAATTTCTTATAAATGCTGAATAATTTTGGCTTTTTATCACACAATAGCTTTTTGATTGCATTGCTAGGTCTGCTGGCTTAAGGAGCCAGGTGACAATAGGAAAAGTGGGCCAAGAAGAAAGCCCTCGCTAGAAGCTACAAGCCGAGTTATGCATGAAGCTGGCCACAAGCATCCACTGAGCATGCGCCAGTGGACAGGAGCCAGCACTGGAAAAGAGCCTGGCACAGTGAGTGGAGTGGGCAGGCGGGCAGCTGCCCAGGGTGGCTTAGGTAATGCTACCAAGAGTTCTGTAGACATTTTCCAGGGAAAAGGAATCCAGTGCTGCTCAACTGTGACACAAACTGGTTCTTGCGCACTACCTCTGATTTTGTAAATTTACCTGAATAACTTTTATGCTATAGGCACTGAGAATCCGACAGAAAACAAACCCCAGGGTGCTTTCCTCCTGGAAAGGAGCCTACCAGGCAGCTGCTGCGGCCGCTGTTAAGGGAGGAATGAAGACGCTAGAAGAGGGGGTGATGGTGCCGCAAGAGGGGGTGACACAGCTGGAAGAAGTGGTGACGGTGCTAGAAGAGGGGGTGACGGTGCCACAAGAGGGGGTGACAGAGCTAGAAGAGGTGGTGACAGAGCTGGGAGAGGGGGTGACGGTGCTAGAAGAGGGGGTGACGGTGCTGGAAGAAGTGGTGACAGTGCTTTCAGACCCAATGTCTTCGGATTCCTCAAGGGTGTGACTTGGGAGGCCAGGATGGAAGGGAGGAGTGCTAGCTTTCGGAGGAGGAGGAGGCAGGGATGCAGAACATTCCAGGCAAAGGGAATGGAAGTGCAAAGGCCCTGAAAGAGCTTGACACTTACTTCCTTCCTTTCTTTCTTTCTTTCTTTCTTTCTTTCTTTCTTTCTTTCTTTCGTCTCTCTCTCTCTCTCTCTCTCTCTGAGACAAGGTCTCTATGCAGTTCAGGCTGGCCTTGATCACACTTTTGTAGCCCAGGCTGGTCTTGAACTCGCACTGATCCTCCTGCCTCAGCCTCCTAAGTGCTGGGATTATAGGCATGCACCACCACGCTCGGACCAAGAGCGTGACACTTTCTCTAGCCTGGGAAAAGCACTGTGTGCTTCAAAGCACGAAGATTAAAGAAGGAAGTTGCACAGGGTAAACACTGCTGACAGGATGGGGTGGGCTGCAGTAAGGATTTTGGAGGAACGGATTTCAGACTTTGGATCCCCTCAACTGTAAGAGAATAAACAGGTGTTTCTGTGGTGTTCGTTACAGAAGCCATAACTCGTGCTGGTGAAGGGGAAACCCATGCCTGACCAAATGTCCTCGCATTCTCACCCCAAGAGCCACAGAACTGCAGGTTAGCAGCGACTCTAGGCTGTATCTACAGGAGCCCGCTTTCCTCAGTACATCAGACATGATCAGATCAAGAGGTCTGGTACTGCTAACCTAACTCGTGAGAAAGTGACCAGCCCGCATGTACTGGCCTCTTGCTGGAAATACCGATGCTCTGTGTGTCGGCTTCCTCCCAGCAGCAGCTACAGCCTGGAAAGCCAGAGTGAAGGCAGCTGGCTCATTCTTTTTATTATTATTATTAATTCTCTTTATGTATTTGGTGCAGGGTCTATAGGGTCTCACTACCCAGATCAGACTCATAGTGATTCTCCTGCTTTGTCTCCCAAGCACTGGGATTACAGGCACGTACCACCAAGCCCAGTCTGTCACCTTTCAGGGTGCCCCAGGGTTGGGGTCGGCACGGGACACTGGGGATCGAACCCTGGCTCCCTTGCCTGCCTAAGCAGGTGCTTTAATCTGCTGAGCTACCTGGCTGGCCCTAGCTGACTGAAGGCCAGCATTACCAAAGCTTAACAGGGTTGAAGACCAGTGTGTAAAGAACCCTGCTGATGTCACCACGCCTACAGGACAAGGACAAACCCCCACGGCTGTCTGTTAGAACAGCCAGCCAGACACAGACCAGGCCAGAATTCCAGCCAGGAATTCTATTTTATGATGGGGCTTCACATTATCCCTAAACGCAGTTTACTTTTCTCTAATTTTCTCGAGTCAAAAAATCCATGCCAGGCACAGAATCAGTAAGACAGAAGCGTGCATCCCACTGGCTACACACGCGAATCGTCACACATGTAGCCTCTGCCGACGGAGCTGCAGGGCTTGCACCAGCACTTCTGTAGCTGAGACCAGCTTGCTAGACTTCCCTTCTTGGCTTGACATTGCTATGGTAGAAGTCTGGAGGCTTGAAGATTAATGTAAACCAGAAACTAGTCTAAAGCAGGAGACTAGGAAGTAAAGAATTTTTTTTCATGGCGGGCTCAGCCTGCCCTGGGGGTGTGGCTGTCACAGCATGTGGTGCAGGGGATCGAACCATGGTCCCTGCAGTCACCTAAGCTTGCCGAAGCAGGTACTTTGGACAGCACTGGCCCAAGAAATAATTTTCTGCATGAGTCAGAATGAGTCCTTTATCTTTTAGTTTCCTCACTTGGAAGTTTCGGCTGTTTTATCTTTCATTTTTCTAGCCCGAAAATTCAATGATTCCTTTGAGAATCTCTCGAAAACAGAACTGCAAAAACTTAGCTTTCTTTTACTTTAGTTTCATTTGTGGAAGCTCTCAGAGGAGTTTAAAGAAACTATTTGGAAGAGTTTAGCAGGAAAGGCCCTAGCTGCTCACCGGGCTGACGGCAGGGAGGCCATCTACGAACGCCAACACCCACACTCACACAGCCCACTCGCACTCTTGTGAAACTTCTTTATTTCAACTTTATTTTTATGGAAAAGCAAACAGGCCAGGCGTGGTGGCGCACGCCTGTAATCCCAGCACTTGGAAGGCCCAGGCAGGAGGATCGATGCAAGTTCGAGACCAGCCTGGGCTACAAAAGTGAGCTCAAGGCCAGCCTGAACTGCATAGCGAGACCCTGTCTCAAAAAAGACAAAAAAAAAAAAAAAAAAAAAAAAAAAAAAAAAAAAAAAAAAGCAAACAGACCAGGTAGTGGGGAAGCGGGAATAATGCTTGGTCCCTCCAGGGTAGAGGGGACATCCACGGGACCCGGGCTGGATGCCTCCTGGCCGTTATTGGTACCGCGCAGGCTCCAAGGGCTTCCGGAGGCCATGCCCAGGACAGCAGCCGGCCAGGCCTCAGCGCGGCGCCCCGAGGAGAAAGGCGGAGGTCAGGCGCTGGTGGTCTTCACTCGGGCGCGTCTGTTTGACTGTCGGGGTCGCCCTCTCCGGGACGCACAGGGGCGCCGCCCTCTCCAGGGCGTGTAGGGGCCCTCAGCCTGGCACCTGGGGAAACCTCTGTACACCACGGGGGACTGCTGCTGGTAACCGGGCGAGGGGAAGCCGGACATGGGCGGCTGGGGGTCAAACACGAAGTCCGTTTCAAAGGCGAATCCTGGCTGCGGAGAGGAGGGGGTGTCGGAGTGCAGGTAGAACTGATCCGACTGGAAAACCGGGTCTGAGGAAAAATAGGAATCTTGGGGTTGGAGCAGACACGGGGGTGTCGTCTGATACGGGGGGACGGGAGGAGGCGACTGGAACATGAACGGAGGTGGCTGGGGCACGAATGGGGACAAGGGTGGAGGTGGGCACCCGAGCAGGGGCTGGGGCCAGGGCGGGGCCAGAGGGGAGGCTCCCGGTCCTTGGCCAGCAGGGCGCCGGCGCCTCACGTCCCAGCCAGGCTGCTCCCCGGGGCCCGGCAGGTCCGGCAGGGCCTTGGCGGGCAGCTCCACGCCCCAGGCGTCGGCCACGTGCGCCAGGAGCAGGCAGGACAGCCGCCGGTGGGTGTGCTCGTTCCAGTGCACCCCGTCCGTGTGCAGGCCCCCCATGGCGCGGCGGAAGTGGAAGTGCAAGTCCAGCACGTCGAAGCCGTGGCTGACGGCCTTGGTGGAGCTGTAGAAGTTGGCCTCGACGACCAAGTGCCTCAGGGGCACCGCCCAGGGCCAGTATCTGTCGGGCAGGAAGCTGGCCGTGATGGTGTTGCCCACCGGCATGGCCGTGCTCCACAGCAGCAGGCAGGACTCGGGCAGCACCTCGCCCAGGCGCTCGAACAGCGCCTCCAGGTTCTGCAGGTAGCGGCGCCACGAGTTGCGGCCGTACCTGGAGATGTCCCAGAGGCAGGAGTTCATGATGACCACGTCGGGGGCGTGCTCGCCCGCCTGCAGCTCCTGCAGCACGGCCTCCAGGTAGGCGGAGTACACGCGCGTGAGGAAGTAGAAGCGCACCAGGTGGTGGGCGGAGCAGAACTGGCGCACCTCGCGGTAGTGGGTGCCGTTGTGCATGGCGCCCTTCTGGCCCCCGGTCATGAGCGTGTCCTGCTCGAAGCTCATCTCCCCCTTGGCCCTGAGCTGGCTCGGGGTGAGCAGGCAGTCCTTCTGCAGCAGGAGCACGAGGTCCTTGTACACGGCCCTCTGCACGGAGTCCCCCAGGACAACCACAAACTTGTTGTGCAGCAGCTGCTGCACCTCGGAGGCCAGCAGGTGGGTCATGGTCACCCGGTGGGTCTAGCTCCTTCTGGTGCACCAGGTGGGTCCTCGGAGCACTAGGACAGAAGAGAATGCCGGGAGGGGCCCAGGTCAGGGCAGCCCGCGGGCCAGTCTCTGCCCGCCTGGTACCTGCCCAGAGCCTAGGTGGAAGCCTTCCTTGTTTAAGTGCAGTTAAAACCTGGGATTTGACCTCCCAACTACCCGCAGTGGCTTTGGGAGGCTGGGACTCCATGTGCTTGGGGAGGGCCCACACGCCTACCCTGCCAGGACCGGAGAGGCTGCAGGTAATACCAGGACGCGCTGGGCAAGCATCCCAGCATCTTCCCGCCTCGGCCTCCCCCAGCGCTGGGGCTATAGGTGTGCGCCATCACTCTGGGCATAAGAAAAGATTCCCTAGCTGGGCATGGTGGCACAGGTCTGTCATCCAAGCACTTGGGGCAGAACTTGGAAAATATAAGTAATACAAAGCTGGAACTAATCCAAAGGGTTTGCTTCCCACCTGGAAAGGATCAGGACGTACTCCCCGGAAATATGCATGGGGGGGGGGCACCCCCGCTGCTTAGAACTGAAAGGGAATAAAAAGCACGGGGCCCGGGAAGACTCTCGGATCTCCCTTTGGCTGCCTGAATCCCGTGTACGTTCATCTAGGAGGAAGGAGGCGCCCCTCTCCCCAAGGAGGAAGGGAGCTGGGGCTCCATTCCTGGACACAGAGGGCTTCTCTGTCTTTACGCACCCACCAGGTGCCCTCAGTGAGGCCAGGGAGTTGGCGCCCAGAAGATGCTGCGCAGCACAGCCTAGAAGGGCCGCCTCTCCTCAGCCCCTTCCCTCAGCATTTCTCCTGAAGTTCAGATCCTCTTTTACTGAGAGGCCTGTGAGCCCCGCTGGTGCCGCTGGCTGGCTTCTCTCTCCTGTGTGTCCCCGAGCCTACAAGCGTGGACCGGGATGGGCCTTGTCCCCATCAGTCTGACTCCTGCTGACTGCACGCCCCCAGGAACTGAGCCACAGAGAACGAACGGATTTACTTTCCAGCATGTTGGACGGGACATTAAAAGCTGTGAAATGACCTTCAGAATTTCAGGTTACATTTAGGGCTCACCCCTTTCAGACTGAAGGGTAGGAGAAACACACTTCCTTGCTGCCACCCAATGGTAACTGGGCGAGGGGTGGTGGTGGTGGCAGTGGTGGTGGCATCCATGGAGCCACTGCGGTCCATGGAGGCCTCGCTGCTGCCACGTGCTGTGCATTAATCAACCCCTTACCAAGTGTGCCCGGGTGGCTGTCATGAATCTGCAAACTCAACCATTAGGACTGTTGCCTTTTAGCCCACAGGGGAGTGCACCCAGGGGTGCTGGGTCACACCCCAACCCTTTGCATTTTCTTTTGAGACAGGGTTTCATTAAAGTAGCTGAGGCTGGCCTAGAACTTTCAGTCCTCTCGCCTCAGCTCCCTGCATACCTGGGAGTCCAGGCGAGTACCACTGTATGCAGCTAGGACTTCAGTTTTTCAAAGTTATACTATGTATAGTTTCCCCAGGTCTGGTGGCTTCCCACCTTGACCCCAGAACCCAGGAAGCTGAGCCAAGAGGATCACTGTAAGCTCCAGAGAATTCAAAGCTAGCCTGAACTACACAATACAACCCTGTCTTAAAAAAAAAAAAAAAAAACTTAGCTCACTGTGGTATAAAAGTCCAAGTCCCTGTGAGATCCGAGCACGAATGCGTGTTCAGATGGATGTTTGCATCCAATCTGCACTGCCGAAGGGCCTCCGATGGCTCCGCGGCGGAAGTACACGAGTGAGTAAAGCCTGGCTTTCCTCCCGAGATCAGAAACACTCGGGTGGTGCAGAGCCTCGGCTGTGAAGGGGGCCTCGGGAGCAGGGCTCCCCTCCCCCAGACCCAAGCCTCCGGAGCGTGTGGGGCCCGGAGGAGCCTTCTCCCCACCTGACCAACCTGGCTCCGAGTCTGCACCTGCCCAGTCTGGAACCAGGCAGATGCTGTATCCGTCCTGCCGGGCCGTAACAGCGTCCTCGCCTCTAGGTTAGCAGGTGGGACGGGCAGGGCTGCCTCCGCTGCAGAGGGACTCTCTCTCTGCACGAGAAGTACACGAGACCAAGTACGCTACCGTGGGCAGGAGCCCAGCACGCGAGAGCTTCGCTCCGGGCCACACCGCCCAGGTCTGAGCCCCAGCTCCACCGCTTTTAGCAGTTCTTTGCCTTTAGGCAAGGTATTTGCATGTTTCGCAGAGCTGACGTGGGGAGGCGTTTAGAACGATGCCTGCGAAGCTGCAATACAGTTAGTTATTTCTCCCGAGTGGACTGCAGAGCACCAGGTTAACCATGTTCAGAAGGGGCAGACCCAGTAGTGCCTGTCTAACTGAGCCCAGGACTCTGGAGGATGGGAAAGTGAGATAGGCGAGTCCTCAAGTTCAAATCCAGCAAGATCCTTTCTCGAAAAGAAAGATAAAACAGGGACAGGGGCTGTAGCTAAGCACAAGGCTGCAGGTTCCCTCCAGTAGGGCAGGGTGGGGGAAGGGATACAGCGTCGGGGCTGTTTGTCTGGCGGGATTCTCCAGAGCGGATGAGATCAAGCAGGCAAAGGTTTTGAATGCAAGGGTGGGCGAGATAGCTCAGCAGACTGAGCACGGCATGCCCGTGTCTCAAAAAAAAAAAAAAAAAAAAAAAGAATTATTTCAGAGGGGTTAAATCTCTTATTAAAAAAAAAAACAGCAGCAACTTTGTTTTCAGGCTTTTTTTAATATATATATAAAATAGAAAACTAAAGGCATTTGAAAATTCCGAGATCAGCCTTTTTTTTTTTTTTCCCCCAGCCTAAGCTTCTTTTTTTGCTTCAGATTTTCCAGTCACTTATTAGTTTTGGAAGTAATCTGGGATTGATAAGCATCACTGAATCCCAGCACTGGGGAGGCTGAGGCAGGAGGATCACTGCGAGTTCAAGACCAGTGTGGGCTGCAGATTGAGCTCAAGGCCAGCCCGAAATGCACAGCAAGACCCTGTCTCAAAAAGACACACATAAAGAAAGTAGCACCGACGAGGAGCCAGCTCCCGTCCTGGGAGGTCCAAGGTATAGTTATCAGTCTCTTCCTGCAAGCAGAGGTAACAGCAGGAGACAAAGACATCAAAGGAGAAGCTGTGGGTAGCACGGAAGTATGTAAATGCAGACCTTCATTTACATGATGTATGCAAATGAAGAGTTTAGAGGAAGCCTCAGGTTTGTAAAACCTAAGGTTTGACTTCCATTGTGGTTTGACTGTTACAATGAAACAAATTCAGGTGGGTACAGCCCTGTAGGCCTATTATCCCAGCACTCTGCCCTCCGGAGCTGAGGCAGGAGGATCACTGGGAGTTTTAAGGCTGGCCGGGTTTACATAGTGAATTGAAGGTTAGGCAGAGCTGTAAAATAAGACCCAGTCTCAAAAAAACGAAAACAAAAACCTTCTTAATTTAGGGGGCTTTTGGGTTAACTTAGTGGTTTAAGTATCTACACAGGCAATCTCAGTCAAGTACAGGGAGGTGGGTTCGGTCCCCACACCCAACCTTAAGGCAGCCTGAGCCAGCCAAAAAAAAAAAAAGCCCTTCTCAACTTTTTGGGCTGGGCAGATAGCTCAGTAGAATAAGCACCTGCCTAGAGAGCGCAGGGTCCTGAGTTCAATCCCCGGTACAAAAAAAAAATCAAACCAAAATATCAACAAACCCAGGATTTAAGGAAAGCTTCACAGTAACTTCCCAAATCATGGTTCCAGGGTTTTTGAGGTTTTGGATTTTCTTGAGACAGTCTCTGTACATAGCACAGGCTGCCTGGAATGCGTGGCAACACTGCTGACTCAGCCTCCCGTGTGCTGGGATTACAGGCCTGTGCCATCACACTGGGCCGGGCCATAATTCCACATTTTGTTTTGTCTTCTGAAAGTAAAATCTGGGCTAGTGCTACAGCCACAGCAGAAATATGAATTCATAACATCTTCTGCTGCAGTGAACCACTCGCTTCTATTCTCCACTAAGGGACAACTGATTTTTCAGTAGCTTCACAGGCAGTGGCTACAGCCTTATAACCATCACAGAGGAGACCTGCATTCATTTCTCCTTAATCAGTGTTTCCTAGTAATGAGGTCGGTTCCTTAAAGAGTGACAAGGAAGCCTGCCATGCAGGCCTGCCCCTGGGGCACACGGGGGTGACTGAGACTGGGCCTGGTAGTGCAAACAGGAAGACCACTGTGGGTCTGATCTGTGTGTAGTGAAACCCTGTAGACCCTGTCCTAAATACATAAAAAAAAGTTTAAAAAATTAATTTAAAAAAAGTGACAATGAAATAGACCAGTCTCTCCAGAGACCTGGCAGCAAAGCTTAAAATGAGAGCCATTCGCGATTAGGACCCTGCTTTGATTTCTTGTACGTTGCATTTGTAACCTGTTTAAACATTTCTTGCATATGACCACAACTTAACGCAACGGTGTATCGGACTATCTACAGTCCATATGCTGCATTTTTAGGGATCGAATCTATCCCTTGGACTTTCCCAGATCCCCTTAAATTTTGGGGGTACACATGAGACAATTATTTTGCACGAACTCACCTTTTGACTTACGTATGCCTTCGCATACAGTTTTCTAAGTTACACTTGTCGAAAAATTAAGTTACAGGCCAGGTAAAGTTGTCCTTTGAGACAGGGTCTTGCTGTGTAGACTGTGCAGCCAGGGCTGGCTCAGAACTCGGGGCAGTCCTGCCTCAGCCTCTGCCGTGAGGGGATTACAGGCAAGTGCGGTCTTGCCCAGGCACATAGTTTTAAAAGAAAAAAAAGAGCTAACAACTCAAACTTCTTTTTGGGAAAGCCAGTGGATTTAGGGGCTGGGCTTCCCCGCCGATGCCCCTGGTGATTTCCAGGAAGTCAATTTACAGATTTCTCACCAAAGCAGGGAAAATGCCAGCAGAAAACATGCATAAAGTACTGTGAGGTAGTGTGTCAAGTGATCAGCAGGCAACAGTCGCCAAGGTAGCCACTGAGACACTGACTCCAGCCCCCACTCCCAGGCACCCCAATTCTCAGGCCTCGGCCCCTTAGCTGCTAATTTAGAAGTACCAGCACCGACCTCAGGCAGGCAGCTCTCATTCTCGGATCTCTCCCCCAACAACCATCATGGGTCTCTTCGCTCTGAGGATGACACCACCTTCTGGTGCCTGTTTCTAACTTGGTTATTAGGTAGTCCTTAGAGGTGACACACAGGACGTAAATGCAAACCTAATCTACCGTGGCTCCCTCAGACTGGGCCCTAGGCAGCAGGTCACCTCCCAGAGGCAGGGGTGGGGACAGACTGAATCCGTAGGTACCGCGCCAGCAATGCCACTCTCTTAAATTTTAATTCTTCTGCAGTGAGTACCAGGGGAGGAATGTCAAACACTTTGAACCTGAAATCGATCAAGCTGAAAAACTCTCAGAGCAGCGCGTTCTTTTCCACACTGTGACAGTAATGCAGCTACAGAAGAAATGCAAGGGGCTTCCTTACCAACGATCTGACAGGCCAGTATTTTTCACAAAAAGAGGTAAACTACAGGCCATTTATTCAGTCTCTTTTCTTTAAAAAAAAAAAAAAAAAGAAAGAAAAGAAAAGAAAAAAGGTAAAAACAAATCTCTCTTTTTTTTTTTTTTTTTTTTGGTGGAATCGGGATCGAACTCAGGACCTTGCACTTGCCAGGCAGGCACGCACTTGTGCCCTTGAACTATCTCCCTTGCTCCCACGAATTTGTTTTACGGAAAGATCCCCTAAATAATCAAAGCAACTGATTAAAAACCTCTGATTTCAATCACGCACGGTCCCTGGCAAACTTTCGCCCTAAGCTCCGCTTTGCTGGCCTGGGTCGCCCTTCACACTGGGACGCCCGAGGGGTGACCCGGCTTCCCACCCGCGGCAGCGGGGCCGGGCTGGGGTTCAGCGGGACGCCCCGTGCGAGCCGCGGCTTCTGCTCACCTCCCTCCCGGAGCAGCGAGGAGCCCAGGAGGTCCGCGCACCCCGAGCCCGCGGCAGCGCGCTGCAGGGCGCAGCCCGCCCCCACCCGGGTCCTCCGACGTGGGCGCCCGCGGGGTGCCGCTTCGCCCTCGCGCGGCGGCCCTCCGCCCCACAGACCTTCCCAAGTCGCGCTTTCGGGGAGAAAAGAAACAAACTGCGGCTCCACCTCCGGGTCGGCCCCTCCGGCCCCCGCTCCGAGCCGCAGGCCCGCCCCGCGGCGCCGCGCCCCGGCCACCCGCGCCCCTCCAGTCCCCCGGCCGGCGGACCTACCTCGGCAAGCGGGCCTGAGCGTGCGGACCCCGGCCCGGCCCCGGCCCGGCCCGGCCCCGGCCCCTTCCGTCCCTGCCCGAGCGCCTGACCCTGGAACTCTCCAGGCGTCGCCCCTCTCCTCCCTTCCTCCGTGTGCCTAGCCTGTGGGTTCCTCCCTCTGGGCTCCAGGCAGGAAGAGGATGGTACCTCTGCCCCTGTTTGTCCCCAACCCTGCCGGCTCGGGCCTGTTTTCCCAGCGAACCATTAGAGCCTTCGGATAATTGCGACCCTTATCAGCACCGTGGGCCTGTGTTGACTCAGAGGCCGCCCGAGGCACAGCCGTGCTGCAGCCAGCCCGGGGCTGCAGCTCCCCGGCTCGCAACCGGGCTGATAAAGCAGCCTTGCGCGCCGAGGAGAACTTGTCCTCCACAAACAGGCGTGACGGCGCTGTGGGCGTCCTCACGAGGCAGGGCCGAGCGAGTTTTGCAAAGTCACTTGCTCGATGCCACCCCGTCTTTGGAGCCCGGTGAGGCTGTTATCTTCTGGCCCAGGCCCGGGTCCTGAGCTCGCGCTTGCTGGGGTCCTGGGGCACGGGGGCGGGGGCGGGGACAGGGACGGCAGCTCTCGCTCCCAAGGTCGCTAGGCCCTTGCTCCATTCCCTCTCTTGGGCCCGAATTCCTAAGATAATTCCCTTCCAACCTTTGAACCTTCTCCCTTAGGTAAACCCTGGTTGGTCCTCCTGGGAATTCTGGGCCGCTTGTCCTGCAGGTAGGCATGGACTTCCTTTTTTTTTTTTTTAAATTTTATTTATTTGTTTGCTTGTTGTGTTTGTTTATTTATTCATTTTGTGGCTGGCTCAGCCTGCCCTGGTGGTGGCGCTGGCGCAGCATGTGGTGCCGGGGATCGAACTGCAGTCCCCGCAGTCGCCTGAGCCCTCCTAAGCAGGCGCTTTAGACCACTGAACCATCTCGCCGGCCCGGACTTCTTAATTTTGCTCAAAGCACGGGCTGGAGATATCCGAGTGGAGATAAACGCTTTCCAAACGCTTGGGTCATCTCTTATTTTTCACGACTGTTTCCACTATGCGACCCATCAGGACGCATGCATAACTGACAGGATATGGACTAGCTGAACCATTTCTTGGTGATTCTATTAAAATTGGTATATATGCATGTATCTTGAAACTGTAAGTTAACTGTGGGTACTGCAGTTGATTCTGAGACGATGAGCACCACCACGTTCTAGATCACAGGCTAAACTTTTTAATTTTTCCATACATGTATCTTAATCCTTAAAAAAACGGCCTTCCTAGGACTAAAACTATTTCTAAACCAGGCACAGCAGCCCACGCCTGTAATCCCAGGTACTGCATGTCCAGGCCCCATCTCAAGTAAAAGAACCTGCAATGTCATAGTTGTATATGTGTTTTCTCACATCGAACTTTATTGTCTAGGTTTTGAAACCGTGTATGCATCTGCCATCCTGTAGTTTTTTTTTTTTTTTTTTTGGCGAGACTGGGATTGAAACTCACAACCTCGCACTTGCCAGGCGGCACTTGTGCCACAGAGCTATCTCCCCAGCTCCCCCCACCCCCCACCAGGCTTTTTAAACATAGGATTTGATCTTTCATCTCAGCCCACAGCTATGGACACATTCATTACAGCACTGGTGGCAAATCTGCGGCCAGTGTGTTTTTTTCTTTCACAACAAAAGATGTTAATGTGAGGCTTTTGTAAACTAAAACCTCACTGGCTTCCAGTTTGGGAGCTGGTCGGTAACAGTGCCGGCTCTACAGCTTTGGTAGGAGCCCAGGTTTTCTTCTCTCCCTTTCTGAATTTCCCTTTCTTGATTCCTGCTTGTTTCAGTCTCCTCGGGTCCTGAGGACTAAACGCAGGGGTGCTCTCCACTACACCAGCACCCCAGGCTTTTCTATTATTTTGCCACAGGGTTCCTTCCACTAAGGTGCTCAAGCAGGCCTTGAACCTGTGATCCTCTTGTCTCCGCCTCTGGAGTATACCTAGGCTTATCGCTTTTCAAGTCAGCAATGCCTTGGCCAATGGCAGGTCAAATGAGGACAGAGGAACCCAGGCCCGAGCTCAACAGGGCAGGCTTATTTCAGAACAAACCTGCAAGGGACCGCCCTGGCACTGGGAACAGCCTGGGCCGAGGTACAGAGGCTCTGAGGTCTGCTGCAGGGTTGTGAGCCTGAGGGGAGGGGAAGGGAGGGGAGGGAAGGGGAGAGGAAGAGAGGACAGGGGAGGAGAGGGAAGGAGAGGGAAGGAGAAGGGAGGGGAGGGGAGGGGAGGGGCGCTGCGAGGAAGACCAGGCCAGTCTGGGACTCCAAGGCGGGAAGGGGAAGTTCAGTGAAGGGAGCTGAGGCTGTCTGAGAGCGCCAGGGCCTGGGAAGTGTGGGGGTGGCCGCCTGCCGGAGCAGGGCCGCCACTGTACCCACAGCCCACGGTCACCCACAGCAGGTGTAAATGCACTGAGCAGTGGAAGAGGCCAAGACAGCCCGGGTTCAGGTACACTGCGGGGGGGCAGGCTCTTTCAGCAAGATACGCCCCATTTGTTATTTTTGAGACAGGGTCTGCTGGGATTACAGGCATGCGCCACCATGCTTGGCTACACCCCTGTGGAGAGCCATCCAACACTTGACCTCCGACAAAGCCTCGTCCAGTTTGGAGAATCTGCAAGGCAGGGCCTCACATGGTTGTGTCCCCACAGACCCCCTGGGGACTGCTAGGCTTAGGAAGAGAGAGCACAATTAATCACCCAGGGTTTTGGCATAGCTTAATTAAGTGCACCGAGTTCTTTTTACGGAGGTTGACTCGGTGCCTCCTACCTTGTAAACCTGAAGGAAGGGCCAAGCCAGAGCCAGGAACATTCCACAATAACAAGGAAGTTTACAGCCCAGATCTTGAGGCAGTGAGAGAGCAGCCCTGAGAGCCGAGTATCGGTAGGGCAGAAACAGACCAGAAAGGACAATGGCTGACTGAGTCTCCACGGCTACTCCTAGCTTGTACTGTGCGCTCATGTTTTTCGCTTATAGATGAAAACCACATCAGTTAACCTTGCGTGAAGAAAGCTCATGGCATCACTCATGTCTAAGTAAAGGCTACGGATTCTGCGCTGTGTTGAAGACCCACCACGCTCCTCCTCCCTCCTAACCCCACTGCGGTGCTCTGAGTCTTTCTTCTTTGCCACCGGCTTTCGTTTCTCCTCAGGTTGTGGGTCCCAGGAAGCTAAGGCTGGACTATACCAGGACATCCCATCTCGGCACACCCACCTCTCAAAGGATGGGGTTTACAGCTAGGCTTTCCTAGTCCCCCAGACAGAAAATCAAGAATTCTCCTTCCTCTGGCGAGTGCCTCTGGGTAATGCCCGGTTTTGTTCCGCACCAGAGAACAGCAGCAGAGTCTGGTGGCGGAAGCAAGTCCGGTCACTTCTATACCCTGCCACGGGTGCACCTGGCCATGACAGGAATCTCTATGGACTCTGCAGCTTCTCAGTCCTCAGCACCTAGTGGAGTGCAACTATTGTTATGTCCATTTTATAGATGAGTACATTGAGGCAGGGAGCAGTTATGTGGTTACTCAGCTAGTCAATGGCAGAATGAATCAGACAAGTAAATCTTTAGATTGATTAGATAAGGTTTGTTGTTTCCTGAGGAGGAAATATAGCTCTAACACCTGAGGTTTTCACCTCAGCTATAAATATGCAATTAGGAGGAAAAAGCAATCTGTTCTTTTAGTTTTCTGAGATAAGGTCTCCTGGTATAGTCCAAGCTGGCTGCAAACTCATGGCGGTCCTCCTGCCTCAGCCTCCCAAGTGCTGGGATTACAGGTGTGTGATACAATGACTGGCTATAAGTATTCTTATCTAGAAAGAAATATTTACATTATTCTTTTTCCATATTATTCTCCCTTGGAAAACATCGATTATGGGGGTGCAGGCCTGCAACCCTAGCACTCTGAGAGGCTGAGGAACAAAGATTGAGAGTTGGAGCCGGCTAGAGTGATTTAGTGAGATCCTGTCTCAAAAACAAGCAAACAAATGTTAAAAGACCTGAGGGTGTAACTCTGCCAAGGGCCTGGGCTCCATACCCAGCAACACCAAAAAAGAAAAACAAAAAAGAAATGGAGAAAAGCAGCCCTGGCGTGGGCACAGCGTTGAATCTTCCTGTGAGGGGCAAAGCGGGAGGAAGTTTTGCTCTCCTCACGCGGGCTGCCAGTGGACGCCGCAGCGCTGCCCTGGTGAGGCCAGCCCGCTCCCACATGTCTTGTGCACGCTCAGTTCTGAGACCTCTGTGTCCAGGACTGGCCACAAGGCCCGTGTAATCCGTGGCAGGGCCACAGGGCTGACCCAGCGGGCTGGGTTTCTGCCACTCCCCTGCGCACTTATTTGCGTTCCCTGGCGTGGGACAACTCGCCCTGGTGCTACAAGGAGATTACACAGAAGGCCGGCGAGATGGTTCAGTGGTCTAAAGCGCCTGCTTAGGAGGGCTCAGGCAACTGCGGGGACTGCAGTTCGATCCCCGGCACCACATGCTGCGCCAGCGCCACCACCAGGGCAGGCTGAGCCAGCCACAAAATGAATAAAGAAACAAACAAACACAACAAGCAAACAAATAAATAAATAAATTTAAAAAAAAAAAAAAAAAAAAAAGAAGAGATGCCCAGGGGGTGTTGTCCTGGTGCCACCGGGTCGGATTCGAGGAGCAACACTGTTTCTATGCAAGACAAATAGTGAACTTAAAACGGGGCCTCGGGGCCGGCTGGGAGTGCAGCTGCCAGCTGCAGGAGTGGGCTTGCTCGGGCAAGGCCCGGTTTGATTCCCAGTGGAACAACAGAGGACCCTCACGCTCTACCTCTGTGGGGTCCCTGCCTGTGCTGCTCCCCATTCCCAGGGTTCCAGACCCCGGGGGTCACCCCGGAGGTCAGTGGCACCGAGCACTTTCCAGGTCTCCAGCTTTATGCTTCTAGGCAGAAGAGTCGGCAGGTGCGGGGCCCTAGGCGCACTCACCTTCCCGGGCCGGCTCCCACCCTGCCCCCCACGTGGGGACCTGGGCCAGCCCCTCCGTGGCCACATCCGCAGCCTCTTGCCTCTCCTGGTCCCCCTCCCCCCAAGGATGAGCCCTGGCTCTGCCAGGCCTGCGTGGGCGTGAGCTGTGGAAACGAGAGGACACGCCCCACAGCCTCCTCAGTCTCCACCGTGCCTGCGCTCGGTCCCCCAGGGGGCAGGCCAGGTGGGAAGCAAGCCTCTGGTGAGATGAAGTACTTAAGGGGTCACTGGGCAGCACCCGCAATTCAGTGGCCACTGTCGTCTGCCTCCCAGCAGCACCTAGGGAGTTACCTGCTAACGGATGTGTTCCCCGTCAGAAGCCCGGGAGTTGGCCAGCTGTGGTGGTTGGTGCACGCCGCTAGTCCCAGTACATAGCAGGCAGAGGCGGGAGGCTCCCAGAGTCTGAGACCAGCCTGGGCTACACAGCAAGTTCAAGGCCAGCCTGGAGCACACAGTGAGACTCTGTCTCAAAAAAAAATAAAAAGAGCCAGGTGTGGTGGCGCACGCCTGCAATCCCAGCACTTGGGAGGCTGGGGCAGGAGGATCTGTGTGAGTTTGAGACCAACCTGGGCTACAAAAGTGAGCTCAAGGCCAGCCTGAACTGCATAGCGAGACCCTGCCTCAAGAAAAAAAAATAAAATAAAAAAGGAACCCTACTAAATGAGTACCGTATCTTTCTCCATTTTGCACATTAGCACATTACAAAATGAAAGGACAGGATCAGTGAGACAGCTCAGTGGACTCAGTACCCGCTTAGGCAAGTGCAGGGACCAGGGTCGGGATTCCCGGTCCCACCCCCGGCATGCTGAGCTGGCACAAGTCCGGGCATGATGGTGCATGCCTGTAATCCAGCACTGGGGAGGCTGCAAACAGCGTCACTACGAGTCCCAGCTGAGAGCTGCGTAGTGAGACCCTGTAACAACCAAATACATTAAAAAAACAAAAGAAAGAAAGAAAGAACAAAGCTACAGGAACTTGTCACAGGTGACTGGGAGTCCTATCTGATGCCCGGCCTTGGAGGTCAGCCACAACCGCAAGATGATGCAGGGGGAGGACTTCTCATCCTGCCTCGCTTCCCAACTGCCCTGGCTGTTTCTGGGGCGGCTTAGGAATCTAGCAGTTTTCCCTGCGACTAGCGCTCTCCATGGGGGGTGGTGTCCTTTCCAGACAAAGCGCCCCAGCAGGATTCCAGAAAGGGCTGGTGGGAAACCCAAAATTAATGCTTGAAAGGGAATGGGAAAGCGGGAAGTACTCACTCACTGAAGCAACTGGTGGTTTTACAAAGCGTCTTTCGCGGCCCCAGATCTCTTCCCTAGATAGAGGCCTGCTGGCTCCCCTGCGGAGCCCAGGCCGGCTGCGGGGCGACCGTGTTCCCCTCTGGGTGGTGCTCAGGCTGAGGAGATGATGCCACTTCCGGTGGCATCTGGGGCAAATGACGGGAGCCGCAGTTATCTTCTTCTAGGAAGTGAAAGAATCAGGCCTGGCCTGGCCGGCGGGAGTCTGGCCGGAAGAAAGCCCGGGGGCGGCGTGCGTGCGCTAAGAGTTCGGGGCTGAGCCTGCCCCGCAGGGTGCAGGGTGGACGGCCTCCTCCTGACTCGCTTTTTTTTTCCCCCCTTAGTTGTTGCTCTCAGGACCAAGCCTTCAAGGCCGGCTGCCTTGTTGGGGGGAGGGGGAGGGTGTGAAGAGGGGGAGGTGGGAGGAGGAGGGCCGCACCTCCCTCTCCTGCTGCGTGGGGCAGCAGGGCCCTGCTCCCAGGGGTGCGCCAGGGCTTCCCATCCTGTCCCTGACCCCTGCACAGCCAGTCCAGAGCAACAGGAAAGCTGGGTCTGAGGCCCTACTGAGAACAGGCCCGAGCTGAGGCCCCACACCGCGCCCCGCTTCTTCCTGGGTGACCCTGGAAACTAGCTGGTCAGGGGCACCGCGGCGCTCCAAAGGAAGGGGCCGCTGGCCGCACAGAGAAACACAGGCGATGATTTGCGGGGAGCGCCCCCCCCAAAACACCAAGACAGAAAAGGAGGAAATGAATCAGAAACGAAAAAAATGAGGAAGTGAAGCTTAGAAACAGGGTTCTCAAAGGCAGCAAGAAATGCAAGGACCTGAGGTCAACCCCCGGTTCAAAAAAAAAAAAAAAAAAAAAAAAAAAAAAAAAAAAAATCAAAGACAGCGAATCTTGTGCAGGTGGGTGAGACACTGGGCAGAGGCCGAATCCCCACTACGTGACGTTTCTCTGCTTTGCTGGGGCTTGAACCCAGGGCCTCGTGTGTGCTGTGCGCCCCTACTTGATTAAATGCCGTAGGACAACGAAGGAACAAGACTAATAGATTTTATAAGACTTATGAATTGGACCCCTGCGTGCTTGCTTGCTTTCTTTTTTCACTAGTATGCTGGTTAAGTAAGCTGGCCTATAAAGCGATGTAATTGTCTTTCTTTGAATAAGATGATTTGCCTTTACATTATCAAATACCTGTTGTGCGCTGTGAAAATGAATCCACCCTCTTGTCTGCTGGCACCGATCAAATCACTGTGCCTCTCACCCGTACGTTTTCACACGCTCGTTGCTGTGTCTCTAGGCAGGGCTCCTGCAGCTTCTGGGCACGGCTGCCAACCTTAGCAGTTTGAAACTCAGGGCTGGTGGGCTCCCAGAATTCCAGCACTCCGGAGGCTGAGGCAGGAGGATCGCCACGAGTTTGAGACCAGCCTGCACGACTTGGTGAGACACTGTCACACGAAAAAATCAAACACAGAAAAAATTGGGGGAAAATATATTCCATAAATTAGAAAATCGGCCACTCGAGACGCTGGCAGCTCTGCAGAGGAGTGGCAGGCCGCCCCAGGGCCTCGCCCAGCTTTTCCACGAGTCGAGGGTGCAGAGCTCTAAAAGCACAAGCTAGGGCGGGGGCTGCCGTTTGGGGATCATTACAAGACCGGAGAACAGAAACGCTGCGGTGAGGCGAGAGGCTGCGGTGAGGTGAGTGGCTGCCGGCCTCTAAGTTCAAAATAAAGCTGCCCGGTACCATCCCTCAGACCTTCCGGCCGGGCATTCTCGCTTCCCAGAGCTTCTTGTCATCCGTGGGCAGCGACTCTGCCCCGGGCGCTACGGCTGCTCCTCTGGTTCCTGCTCACGTTCCTCGGACTGTGAGCTTTTTCTTTCTCACTCACCATCCTTGATGTTTTCTAAAGGAAAACGACAGTTGACACACGTGTCGCACCTAAAGTGGCCGTCTCACAAGGGCTTCCTTTCCTAAAGTAAAACAAGCACTGTTACTTTCCCTCGGCAGATGGTGAAACTGAGGCACTGGGGGCAAGGGCAGGCGCCCAGAGCCACCCAGAGCCACCCGGGCCACCCCACGGTAGCCCTTCTGCTGCCTTCTTGGGGAGGCCGAACAGGGTGCCTGGTCATTGCTGTCGTTAAGTCGTTTTTAATTTCTAAAAAGCAATTTATGAACATGACACAACATTTCAGAAGGGCTTTAGTGGAAATCAGGTCCCTGCCTCTGGGCTCCCAAGCCTTCCACGGCTCTTCTACAAGAGTCACTGTAGCCTGGCTGGCCTTTCGGGAAATGGAGAGTCATGAAAGGGGCCCAGGGACAGCTGTGGTCTGTTGCTGAACATCCCGGAAAGCCGGGACTCCAGGTGATGGACGGCAGCTTCACCTGTGGGCTCTCTGGTTGTTGCTTTCTCCCTTGCTTGGAAGGCTAATGGTTGACCCCTGGGTGAAACTGATGATGGGGAAGGGATGGAAGTTAATGGAGATCGTGGTCACGTTCATCACTAAGCACGTGGTCCTCCTTTAATGATTGCGCACGAGATCGCGCTCACTACCCGGTATAAAGCTGATTTGCTGCAGGGGTTCTGGGCTCACTGAGGGACGAATCTCGGCGGGTCCTCTGCGCTGCCTTTCGGCACCGACACATAACATGACAACCGTCGCGGTCTGCCTGGCTTCTCTGAAGCCCCGTGCTCTGCTTTCCTAAACACCGACTGTGAAAAGCAGTTGGCCGGGTCCTGCAGGAGCGCCACGCAGAGCTTGCAGTGCGGCGCTCTTTAGTAAGCTGTCGTCCAGGTTGTTCTGCGCGCGCCGTGTTCCAAACGGCACAGGAAACCCATTACTCACGGCACCGGGCGCGAGCCGGGTAGAGCCACGCAGTGACGTCACAGCGTGGCCGGCCCAGGCCCGTGGTCCCCAGCAGCCCATCTGGGGAGAACATTCATGCAGGGCTCTGCTGTGTGACACAGTGACGCGGCCCGCGGTCCCCAGCAGCCTACCTATGCTTGTGCAACGTGTGACTGCACACTCACGGAGGGCGTGGGCGGAAGCAGCGGGTCGGAGATCACTGCGCGTGGAGGTCCTCTGGCATGCAGGCGGAGGGCCTGATGGGTGACCAGCTGCTGACGCTGGCGGGCTTGGGCTAGTCCTCCGTGGCTGTTTCCTCACTTATGAAACGGTGATGACAACACCCGATGCAGACAGGCGGGGACTACATGAGAAGCCCAGGGTGCTGTGGCCGTGGGGCTGTGGAGCCACAGATCTCTGTGCCACTAGCCACGCCCGTCTATGGTCTCATGCAATAAATTATGGTGATAAACTTTAGCCTGGGTGCGAGGGATAAAGCCATGGATAAAGCATTTTAAAACTACATTTAAGTCAGAAAGGCAGACACACACACACACGCAGAGTACATACTTTGGACCGAAGCAGAGGGACGTGAGTGCTGGACGGGAGGCACAGGGGCCGTGAGCTGGGGTCGTAAACAGCGTGGTCTGGAAAAGCTTCCAGAAAGACCAGCACTGAACCAAACCCTGAGGGGTGGTGGGGCCACGAGGCGCGGTGGAGCCTGGAGGAAGGACCTCCGGTGAACGGGAGGCAGGGAGCCGGCTGTGTGCCTGGGTCAGAGCGAGCCGCAGGCCCGGGAGGCCGTGAAGGAAGGACAGGTTACAGACGCAGAAAAGGACTTGGGCTTTTCCTTTGGGAGCGCAAGGAAAGCTGGGAGCAGGAGTGACGGCGAAAGAGATGACGTCACTGCAGAAGAGTGACGTCATCTCTTTCGCTGTCACTCTGCTCCGCTGAGAACCCACTTGTGGGGCCAGGCTAGAAGCAGAGAGACCGCCGAGGATGCCGACTATGGCAGAGTTGCAGGCTGGACCAGCGCAGCATCAGCCAAGCAGCCGTGGTGGCGCAGGCCCGTAATCCCAGCACTTGGGAGGCTGAGGCAGGAGATCGATGTGAGTTCGAGACCAGCCTGGACTACAAAAGTGAGCTCAAAGCCAGCCTGAGCCACATAGCGAGACCCTGTCTCAAGAAGACAAAAATCAAGCAATGAATGAATCAATCAAGAGTGGTAGGGCTGTGGATATAGCTTGAAGGTAGAGGCAACAGAATTTGCATCTGGAGATGGATGAGGTGTGAGAAAAGAGGAAACGGGAATGAGCCCAGGGGTTTTGGTCTGAGCAGTAGGAAGAAACACGGCGCCATTCCTCTCCTCAGAGGAGGAGACTGAGCGAAGCAGCTGTGCTGGATGCCGGGCCCTGAGTTCTGACTCATCCCCGCTGAGAGGCTCGGAGGGACCTGCTGCGGAAGCAGGTCTCGGGGAACTGACAGCTCGGCTCAGATGCCACTGGAGAGGGCAGGAGGCGCAGAACCTGGGCCCCAGGCCAGTCTGGAGGAGCCCACGCGGCCGGCCGTAATGGGCCTAACAGAGAACACCCCCTTCCCCACAGTTGCGCACCTGCTACCGAGGTAGCAGCAGGGGCTGACAAGGCCCAGTGGCCGTGGCCCAAATCCACAGCTTCTGCTGTTACTCAGGCGTCTGCTTGAAGAGTCACCGAGCTACAGCCCGGAAATGCTCGGCCTGGTGCAGTCCTGTTCTTGGCAGACAAATCCCATCTCTCTGTACACTCTCAAGCCCTGTCCTGGGCGCAGAGCTGCAACTCTCGTGCTAAACTTTCCTCCTGTGTCGTCCCCTTGTGACCTTCTCCTTCCACAGCCCCCTTTGTGCCCGTGACCCTGTAACAGACCTTACAGCCTGTACGGAGTAGCCAGTCTGTCTGGGCCAAGTGCCGGAGCCGCCCCTCTTGATTATTTCTAGGATCAACCTGACCAGTTCAGCTTGTACCTCGGTTTCTTTTTTTTTTTTTTTTTTTTTTTTTTTTTTTTTT
>PVKN010002409.1:12685-42780 GCA_004027915.1 Capromys pilorides | reverse complement strand
TAATATATTTTTGTTTTAAAAATGTTTAGGCAAAAATTAAAACCATAAATACTACGCATATAAACACATATACAGTAGCATACACTACTGCAAAATCCTGCAATAGTGAAAAATCCGCAATAATTTAGATTAGTATTTTGTGAAACAGTGAGTCCAAGAAAGTCGAACTGTGAAATAGCGACAGACTACTATGGTTTACAGAAGCCAAATAATTTGTCCAAATTCACCCAGCTGGCAAAGAATTATCTTCAAGTGGAAATTACTATTTATTTTACCCTTTATTATCTCTAGTTCATAGAGAAAGAAACCAAGGCCTAGAGATGTGAAAGCCGAACAGGTAGGAAGTGGCAGAACTTAAACATCGGATCTAGTAAGATCTACTTTCCAAAAAAAAAAAAAACCAAGGGTTGAGAAACTGGGAACCTAGGGCTGCAGCCGGAAACAAGCGGGTGCTTCAACGAAATCACATCTGATTCTTTCGTTTGAAACTCCAGGAGGACACGCTAGGGCGGAATTGTTGGGAGGAGAGCACTGCCACCAACTCAGAATCGCAACTGCTAATTAAAATGCACATCCGTGGATTACCAGCCTGGATTCATCACGCTTGACTATCTGTCTGCGCAAGTGAGCTCCGGGATTTGCACTTTTTACATCACAGACCCATCTTAAACAATTAAGTTTGAGAACTGTAGGATTAAGGTTTGAACCCAGGCAGCCAGCCTTCAAACTTGCAACCTATTTGACCCCGCTGAGCCTCCGTTCCCTGCGCTGTTAACGAGATGCGAGGAAGGAGCTCTAGCCCGAAGAAACGCCGCCTCCCTTCTGCAAGGAGACGCAAACCGAAAAAATCTGAGGGGCACGAGAGCCACTGGGTGTTCTGGGAAACCGGGGCGCAGTTCGTGCTGAAGCACTGTGGACACAGCGGGGCGTCCCGCGCGGCCCGGCCCCTGCTTCTCTCGCACCATAAACCGCCACGTTTCGATTCAATGCCTGACGCCCTCGGCGGGCGTCGCGGACGCCGCCTGACGTAATCGCCCGTCTCGCGTCTAGGCGCTTCAGGGCTAGCGAGAGACGCCTAACAAAAAGCAGTGACGGATTTCCGGGTGTATCTTCTCTCTACGGCTCTTGCGCCTAATTCGCGGGCAGCAGAACGTCCGTTTACGACAATACCGGTCGTGTTTACGGCACCGGCTTCTGCGTGCGCATGTTCTCTTCTCTCCCGGTTCTTCAGAGTGCTGCGGTGGGGCCTTCTCAGGCGTCGGTTATCTGTCGCCATCCGGGCCGCCGGGGGCTGTTGCAGGTGAGCAACGTACTTCGTAGGGTCCCGCGGACCTCCGATGCCAGCTCAGACTTTGTCTGGGCTTCCAGGGTCTCCCGGAAGAGACCTGTCTTCCGTCTCCTGTCGTCGATGCCCCTCTGCTGGGCGGAGCAGGAATCGGCCTTCCGTGGTCCCCAGCCGGCACCCCGAGGTGTGCGGGCCACGGTCCTGCGTGTGAGCTGTCGTTCTGGTCTCCGCTGTAAGGTCGTTACCCTTAGCCCAGACGGGTCACCGGGCACTTCCGAAGCATCCTTGAGTTCTTCAGTGTCAAGCTGAGCGTGTTCGGCCCCTGGCCTAAGGAGTTCAAGCCCAAAGATTCCCTCCCCGGTCTTGTAGAGCGGAGAGCTGTTAGATTCCATCTGTGAGCTGAAATCCACCCCACCTCTGGGCTGTCTACTTGCAGTGACAGTGACGTGCACGATACTGTAGCCTGCCGGCCGCAGGCCCCCTTCTCACTGACCATACTATATTGACGCCTCCCACCCTGCCCCGCAGCCAGTGTAGCTGTCACCTTGTTCTAACTCAGTGGTTCCGTTTCTTCTAGTGGCTCTTTTGTGCTGACCCGGTTTTATATTTGCTGAAACCAGAAGACGTCACGTTCACCCCGATTCTCCTGGGGATGAATGGCCACCCCTGGGTCTGTCCTCCATCCAGTTTCTGACAAATAGATTTTTAAAGTGTCTTCCACACATCGTTGCTCTATTGGTTAGGTGTGGTCTAAAAACTCCAGGATTTTTCAGGCTACTGCCTACCTATAATGGTAAGAAGGCTATGCTTAGGTACGCAACCCTGGAAGTCAGTTTGCTTTTGGAGCGTTGGGCGGATCAGCTGCTTGGTTTAGCTCAGCTTTAAATGATCACTTAGCTGGGAAGGTGGGGAGGTAATACAGGAGAGGTTAACTGGTGTCCAAGTGTCCACAGGAGCTCAGTAAATGTTTTCTTAAGGTAAATAGCTTTGGGACCACCCCTCTTATATGTCGCTTAGCTTAAGTTCAGCCTTAAGGGGAAGCAGCTTCCATCTGTACCACCTGTCGCTGTTCCTCAAGTGTCATTTCTGTAGGTGCCTAAATCTCCATCAAGGGACACTGAGGAAAGGTAACTAAGTTCAGTACACCTATGCTCTGGTGGGTCTCCAGACATCAGGGAATAATTCGTGTGACCAGCTTTGCTCTGAGAACTCACCTGGGCATTTTTAGAGCGTTGCCAGGGGTTGGGCTGCTGAAAAGGCACTGGTGTTTACTCTTGACAGCTGAGCTGCACCATTACACAAGAGTGTGAATTCTGGAACCACACGCGCTGCCTGGGTTCAAGTTTTTCACCAACTAGCATTGTGACTTGGAGTAATTTCTTAATTTCATGATGCCGTGGTTTTCTTGCCTGGAGAACAGGACTGCAGGGTACATTTATGTCTTCACAAGATTAATGGGAGGATTAAGTGAATTAGTGCACAGAAGACATGAAGAGCAAGGCCTGATACTTGTAGTACTTACATTTGACATATAGCCACTTCTGGCCCAAGACTGGTGGTGGCGAACCTATGGCATGTGTGCCACCGTGGGCTGTATCACTGAAAGCTCTAAACGGTTCACTGCCACCGACCTAGGACTTACGGTGACCTACTTGGCCTCTGGCAGGTGCAGGAGAAAAAATCCAGACCCTCTCTAAGTATTCTGTGTATGTAAGTGTATTTGCAAGTGTAAATTGTGTGACATTTTAAGGCATTTTCTTGCCCATTACCCAACAAGACTTCCACAGAGATCCTGTGGTATAAATGGTTATTTATTTTGTAAGTGAAGATGCCATGGCTTATGGAAGTTAAATGCTGTGTGCCTTAGTGAGGTCAACTTGGTTTCTGAGAACCAAATCCTGGTCATTACATGTGAAAAATGCTGCTAATGAAGTCTGCAAGGTGCTGCTCAGGAAACACCATTTCTCTGTAACAGTAAGAAAGACAAACTGCTGGCTGGCTTCCATCAAGTGTAAGGTGCAATTCAGACTTGTTACTGAGAAAAGAAGAGAGTGTCCTAGAACTAATGAAATGTGGTAAATCATTTTGTTGTTTTCTCAGTTTTAAGAATTCACCAAATTATTACAAAACATTGTTAGTAGCTCAGTAGTTGAAGGGTTCTGTTATGTAATACTGCATTTCGAATTTTAGCATTTATGTCTTTGCTTATCCTATACAGAGGCATACTTTGGGCCCTTCACATTATTTTTTTTTTTTTCTTTCAGTTTTAGGAGATGGCGAAGTTCATGACACCTGTGATCCAGGACAACCCCTCAGGCTGGGGTCCTTGTGCGATTCCAGAACAGTTCCGGGATATGCCCTACCAGCCATTCAGCAAAGGGGATCGGCTAGGAAAGGTACCTGGCTGCCAGCGGGGGTCTGGGTTTTTTAAGCTGTGGCTGCTACTTTCCATGAGTTCTGTTCTAGTCATTTTCTTAAAAGCTTAGCTTAGCTTCTGTGTTTCAGCAGAGGTACTAGCTGAGAAGAGGTGTACCCTGAAAGTCATCTGAGAAGGGCTGGGCACTTACTGTCACACAGTGACCCTCATTTGCTGGGGTATCTGGATCAATAAAAATTTGCCTGGTTAGGGGCTGGGGAGATAGCTCTGTGGCACAAGTGCCTGCCTGGCAAGTGCAAGGTCATGAGTTCGAACACCGGTCCTGCAAAAAAAAAAAAAAATAATAATAATAATAATAATTTAGACATGTGGGCCGACGAGATGGTTCAGTGGTCTAAAGCACCTGCTTAGGAAAGCTTAGGCAGCTGCAGGAACTGCAGTTTGATCCCCGGCACATGCTGCACCTGCCCCAACCCCAGGGCGGGCTGAGCCAGCCATGATAAAAAAAAAAAATAAAAGTTTGCCTGGTTGACCTGTGTCTTCTGTCTTTCTTCACTGCCCTTAACAGGTTGCGGACTGGACAGGTGCTACATACCAAGATAAGCGGTACACAAGTAAGTGTTTCTCACTTGCTGTCCAGATCAGGGCCTTAGGAAAATCATTACTTTTTCTAATCACCTCATCTGAAAGTTTTCTAAGAAGAGAAGGATGCTGACAATCAGTAATAATTTTTAGGAGTATATCCTGAACTATACGACTTTTTTTTTGGTACTAGGAATTGAACTTATGACCTTACACTTAACCAGGCAGGCACTGTGCCATTAAGCTAGAACTACATTTTTGGAAGTAGCTTCAGACTGTTCATCTAGACTCTTTCTTTTTCTTTCTTCCTCTTTCTTTTTCCCTCAGTACTGGGCAGTTGAACTCAGGACCTTGGGCTTGCCAGGCAGGTACTCATTCTGCTGAGCTATCTCCCTGGCCCCTGGACATTTTCTTTTCTTTTTTTCTTTTTTTTTTTAATTATTTGTTTGCTTGTTGTGTTTGTTTCTTTTTTTTATTTATTTTGTGGCTGGCTCAGCCTGCCCTGGTGGTGGGGCTGGCGCAGCATGTGGTGCCGGGTATCGAACCGCAGTCCCTGCAGTTGCCTGAGCTTTCCTAAGCAGGCACTTTAGACCACTGAACCATCTCGCCGGCCCCCCTGGACATTTTCATTGGGGTTTTTCTCCTACTTTTTCTTGAAAGTCTGTTGAACACACACATTGCTATATTTTATGCCATTGCCTGGGATTTAACTTCTAGAAAAGTCAGTGAACTCCAGGTTTAAAAGCCCTAGCTTTGTCTGGGGACATAGCTCAGCATTCCAAGTGCCTGCCTGGCAAGAGCAGGGACCCAGGTTTGATCCCTGGCACCATATGTCCTACCAGCCCCAGAACCCCAGTAATGCTATACTGGTCAATAAAGCCAGCCATGGTGGCACACACCTGTAATCTCAGTGCTGAGGAAGCTGAGATGGGAGAATCACTATGAGTCTGAGCTGTGTAGCAAAACCCTGTACCAAATAAATAAATGAGTGATTTTTTTTTTTTTTTTGTAAATAAAGCCCTGGCTTGGGTCACTTTCTGGTCTTCTCAGACAGAAGATTTCTTTTCCCCAATAAATTTGTTCTGCTAAATAAAATAATAATAAAAGCCCTGGCTTTAGGATCCTGGTAAGGTAAAAAAAGGTTTTCCTCTGAGCCAGTTAAGATTGCTGGAAGTGGCTGCCTGGAATACAGAATTAAGGTGGCTAAGTGGGGCATGGTGACAATGCCTGTAATCCAAGCACTTTGGGAGGTCGAGGACGGAGTTTTGAGCCTAGCCTGAGCAACTTAGTGAGACCTTTCTTAAAATTTTCAAGGTCACATAGCTCAGTGCAGAAGCCCTGGGTTTTAATCTCCAGAGATGTCTGGGCCTTAGACGAGCAAGGAAGTTTATTATGATCCATTTGTTGTATCTGCCTTGGGCGTCCAGCAATGAGAAAGGTGGTGTGTACGGCCTGGCTTGCCCTGCTCTTTAGACAAGAGCTTTGCAAACTTGAAAGTGCACATGAATTGCCTGGGGCTCTTGCTGGTTCTGACTCAGTAGGTCTGGGGCAGGGCTGTGAGTCTGCACACCTAACAAGCTCCCGACCACTGTAGGGCCCAAGACCACAGTTCAAAGAATGAGGTGTTGAACTAGTGCATGTGAATGCAGTCCATGGTGTGGTTATTACATGCTGTCGTCTGTGCTTCCAGATAAGTACTCCTCTCAGTTTGGTGGTGGAAGTCAGTATGCTTATTTTCACGAGGAGGATGAAACTAGCTTCCAGTTGGTGGATACAGCACGCACACAGAAGACCGCCTACCAGCGGAACCGGATGAGGTTTGCACAGGTAAGCCAAGTGCCAACAACCTGACCATCTTGGAGCTGTGGGTGTTAGGTGTCTCCAGCTGTTAAGTATGCTACCTTGTAAATACAAAGGAGAGAGGGCAGTATATCATAGTTTTCTAGTGAGACCGAAGGGGTTATTCAGTGAAAAACTTGTGACAAAGTAAGCTTGCACTGGAACCATGGATGCATTTAGTTTAAATTTCTATTCCAGTACCTTGGACATCATATTGCTAAGCTATAAATGAATGTTGGGGCTGGAAAAAAAAATGTGCAAGGTACACATTGCCTCACTTACCCAGACTATTAAGTAGATGCTCCAGTTGGGTTGTGTCTTACTACTGAAAACAAACTTAGCAACTTGAATTTCAAGACCAGTAAACCCATTTCAGTGGAAAATATGTTAGGAGTGTGAATGTAAGCTGATTACATCCCCACTAAAATTCAAAGACTATTGATGGTACAGAATGGAGCAACAAGCTAAGATGTAAAACTTGGAGTTTTGTGTCTTGAACTTAAGGACCTCCCTATCATGGAAGGCTCCTTACCTGTCATGGAAGTCAGATCTCTTTTTTTATTTATTTATTTGTTTGCTTGTTGTGTTTTTTTGTTTCTTTATTCATTTTGTGGCTGGCTCAGCCTGCCCTGGTGGTGGCGCTGGCGCAGCATGTGGTGCCAGGGATCGAACTGCAGTCCCCGCAGTTGCCTGAGCCCTCCTAAGCAGGCGCTTTAGACCACTGAACCATCTCGCCGGCCCGGAAGTCAGATCTCTTAAAGATTTTAACATGGGTGTTTTCTTCCCAGCGGAACCTCCGTAGAGACAAAGATCGGCGGAACATGATACAGTTCAACCTGCAAACCCTGCCTAAGAGTGCCAAGCAGAAAGAGAGGTGCGATTGATTGCTGCCTGCGAAAGCACAGGGTTCCTCCTGCACTGACTGTACCTAGAAGTCAGGACCAGAGCGAGAGGGGGGCTCTTTCCCGGCCAGTGAAAAAAATTCCTAAAGCTACTCATAACCACCATCCAGCCTGTTATGACCCAGCACTTAGATGCAGAAGAGAGCTTAGGCAGCAAGCTGCCTGCTTGTAATGGGCATGCGTACTGAAGCAACATAGGATGCCTGATTGGGGCTCGGATTTGCAGAGTGCAGGAAATACCATTTACACCATGTCCTGTGGGGCCTGTTAGCTGTGTTTGTTAGGGCTGCCGTGGACAGTTCCTGTACGTACGCCTGGTCAGTATTTGGAAGCTCTGTCTGCATTGTGCCCCTGTGGTGATGGTCTCACTTTCACTTCTGTGAGCCCATAACTCAGGAGAGTCGGGGGTGATGTGCAGTTCAGTGGGGAAGAGCAGCTCTGCCTTTTAAAAACCACTGACTTGAAGTCCTCCACTGAGGTCTCTGTATTCTGTCTTCCAGAGAACGCATTCGGCTGCAGAAAAAGTTCCAGAAGCAGTTTGGAGTGAGGCAGAAATGGGACCAAAAATCACAGGTAGTACAGCCATACCAGAATTCAGTCTGGGAATTTGGTTTTCTCTCTGCAACATCTTGGGGATGCAATTCATATGCTGTGTAGTGGAGTGGCTTTTTGTGTATTCAGAGTTACAGTCAATTTCTGGTTATTGTCATCAGCCAAAATCTATAGCCTTCAGCACCTACCCCCAGCACCCCAACCTTAGGCTACCACTAGTTACTTTTTAATCTCTGTATTTTCTTATTCTGACATTGCACATAACTGGACTCATGTAATAGATAATCTTCTTGTGATGAGACTACTTTTATTAAATATCATGTTTTCAAGGTCCATCCATGTTACAGCATGTGTTCATACAGTTGTGGTATCTGTTTAGGATGGTTCCAGGGTGCTGCAAGGAAACTGAAGTATGCAAACACTCAGCTTGTTATAGAAAGTTGCATAGTATTTGGAAATAACCTAAGCTCATCCTCATGTACATGTGATACATAAAACAAGAGTTGTGTTTTATATATACAGATGTGCAAGGTCATGAGTTCAAAACCTGGTTCCACACACAAAAAAAAATGTATACAGATGTGTTTTTTCTCTGAGTGTTTTCCTCTGTAGATTATTTAGGCCGAATATTCCTTACCCAAATGAGACCAGAAGTATTTCAGATTTTGAAGTAGACTACTGTTCAGCGTGCTTAATCCAAAATCAGAAATGCTTTAAAGGGGCTGGGGAGAAGCTCTGTAGCACAGGTGCCTACTGGGCAAGTGGAAGGTCGTGAGTTCGAACCCCGGTCCCACAAAAAGGAAAAAAACCTCTAAAAATCAAAACTTTGAGCTGCATATCAGCATTCAGTTCCAGATTTTAGAACATTTCAGATTTTTGGGTAAGGGCTGTTCAACCTATTATATCCAATACTATGTGGGTGTTATGTAATTAGGTCTGTACTCTTCAAATAACAAGAAAAAAGAATATAGGGTTGGTAAGATGGCTCAGCAGTTTAAAGTGCCTGCCTAGGAAAGTTGAGGCAAGCACAGGGACCATGGCTCGATCCCTGGCACCACATGCTGTGCCAGCCCCACCCCCAGGACAGGCTAAGCTGGCCATAACGCAAATAAGTAAGGTTTAAATAAAATTTAAAGAAAGAAAAAAATGTATACAGATGTGTTTTTTCTCTCAGAATGCCCCCCCACCCACCCTTTTGTTGTATATATGTTTGTCTGTTTTTGAGATAAGGTTTCACTGTATTGCCCAGGTTAGTTTTGAACTCCCGGGCTGAAGTGATTCCAGATGAAACTGTAGATGCACCCACACCCCCAAAATGTTTCCAGCCTACAACTGGTTGAATCTGTGGATGTGGAACCTGCATATGCAGAACAGATACTTATATTCTACGTTACAGAGATATAGCACATTTTCATAAACCATTAACCATTGGTGTCCATGGACACTGCATTTGTTTCCACTTTCACACTTAGCAGTGATGGTGTTATAACTACCATGCAAACAGTAGGCCCACGTAAGCCAAAGTAAAGCAAGAGTTGTGGAAGCTACACTTTGTTGGACATGGTTGGTGCCAAGGATAAATAGTTCATACACCAAGAAAATTATAGAGGAGTGTTGCATGTTTCCTGAGTGGTTCCCTAAGAGTGAAATTCCCTATATTTGAATCCCTGTTCCCTTCAGTCTTCCTGGATTCCAAGGCCCTAGAAAGCAGAGTTTCTGTCTTCTACTTAATAATTTGTGTGAGCTGTAATTTTTCTCCTCCCTGCAAAATGTTTTCTACTGCAGAAACCCCGAGACTCTTCAGTTGAAGTTCGCAGTGACTGGGAGGTGAAAGAGGAAATGGATTTCCCTCAGCTGATGAAGATGCGCTACTTGGAAGTTTCAGAGCCGCAGGACATGTGAGTTGCAGCTCGCTTTCTGCCATGACCCTCGGCTGAAGAGGAATGCTCCCCTACGCTGTAATAATTCCCCCAAAAAACTTTATTTATTTATTTATTTATTTATTTATTTATTTATTTATTTTGCGGTGCCAGGGATTAAACTCAAGACCTTGCACTTGCCAGGCAAGCGCTAATTGTACTAAGCTGTCTCCCCAGCCAACGCCTCCCCCCCCAAAAAAAAACTTTAAAGCCACCTAGAAGACGTTGCATAAGATATTATAATAATGAGTATGTTGCTTAAAAATCAAGACCAATGGGAAAAGCACAAGGAAGTTTACTGCTATTAAACTGAAGATTTCTTCAGTTCCTGGCACCCTTGGGAAAGGAAAATAAAATTAAGGCATACAGCTCTTTTAAAGAGATAGGAAAGAAAGCAGGAAAAAAAATGCTGATACTCTAGGTTTTTTTTGAGCTTCTTGGTATCCTGACCAGCTGCACAGGAAGGCTAAATTACAAAGCTGTGTGGGCAGAAAGGGACTCCACAGGTCTAAGGAAACTGCCTCTTGGGTCCAGCAAAGGGCAGGTGGATAGAACTAGTTTTGGGGGGACCAGGGTACTGGGCCAGTAGTTTGCCCTCCTAGGGCCCTCACTGGCTACTGCTTTCTGTACCTCCACTCCCTGTCTTTCAAGTGGGGAGGTTGTGCTGGGCAAGATGTGCTTGCTGTGTCACTGTCACATCAAGAGCTAGGTGAGAGGAAGGGGACAGAGCAGGCACTGAGAAGTCTGCTCTTGTTCTAGTAGTAAGACACGGTTCTGTCTCTTATATTAGCCTTGTTGGGCAAGATTGCCAGTTCCATGGCTTAAAATAAAAGGAGAGTGTCCTTTCATTTGACTTTATCTTGCCTGTTCCCTCAGCGAGTGTTGTGGCGCCCTGGAGTACTACGACAAAGCCTTCGACCGCATCACCACGAGGAGCGAGAAGCCATTACGGAGCATCAAACGCATCTTCCACACCGTCACCACCACGGACGACCCTGTCATCCGGAAGGTGTGCGCCCTTCTCCCTATTAGAAATGTTGCCAGTTTCTACAGCTGAAGCCTTAGAAAGCACAAAGCACATGGGAATGCTTTACAGGGACCCCTCTTCCATGGGGATTGCTTGGGATCCGCCCCATATCAAAATCCATGCATATACAGTCCCGTAAATGCAGCAGAATTTCTACATAGCCCGACATGCATATCCTTCTGTATACTTCACATCAGGCTCAGCCTGCCCTGGGGGTGGGGCTGGCGCAGCGTGTGGTGCCGGGGATCCAACCACAGTCCATTTGGTTGCCTAAGCAGGCGCTTTAGACCGGTACACCATTTTGCTGGCTCCATGTCTAGAATACTTCTTAAGGAAACATAATTGTTATTAAATAGTTGCTATCCAGCATTATCCGGGAAACGATGACGAGAGGAGGCCTGCACATGTTCAGTACAGTTGGCTTTGGGGGTTTTTTCCCCTTAATATTTGGTTGGACCTGCAAGTGCAAAGCCCACAGATGCAAAGAGCAGCTGCATGTGTCCAGGCTGAGCCCTCGGATGCCATGCTTCTGAGGTGGACTTAGATGGCCTTAAGGCTGGACCTTAAGGGAGCTGGGCTCGAGTCTGAGCTCTGCCATCCTAATCACCTTTGTTAACCTCAAGCCTTAGTTTTCTTGTCAGTAGAGAGGGGGCGTGCTTAGCCGTGGCCACTGTGCAGGCTGCAAGGCTTCCTGAGCACCTGGCAAACACTGGCAAGCGCTCAGGGTTGGTGGTTCCACTGTGGCCCAAGACAGTGACTGTAGAGAGTGGCTGCCCATGTGCTGCAGCCACCTCAGGCTAGTCGGGGAGGGGGAGAGTACATCCTTCCCACGTGTGCGAATGGCAGTCAGACCTCGGGATTTCACACCTTCCTCCTTTGTCCTCATAGCTGGCAAAGACCCAGGGGAATGTGTTTGCCACCGACGCCATCCTGGCCACTTTGATGAGCTGCACCCGCTCCGTGTACTCCTGGGACATTGTAGTCCAGAGAGTGGGGTCCAAGCTGTTCTTTGACAAGAGGGACAACTCTGACTTTGGTAAGGAGCCTTCCTGAGGAGCAGATCAGATGCTGCAAATGTTCTTGATGTCCAGAACAATTGTCTGACCCTCGAGCATGATCAGAAAGTGGTCTCTTCGCTGTGGACTGGACCAGCATGTCTGAACCTCTGCCACTCTCCTGAGGGACACAGAGACAGGACTGCCCCCCCAGCACTGTTTTTTTGGTTTTTTGTCTTTTTTGAGACAGTCTTGATATGCAGTTCAGGCTGACTTTTGAGTTCACTTTTGTAGCTCAGGTTGGTCTTGAACATGCACCAATCCTCCTGCCTCAGCCTCCCAAGTGCTGGGGTTAGAGGCGTGCGTGACCACGCCCAGCTAAGGTTTAATTTTTTTTTTTTTTAAGAGGTGGGGTATTACTATGTGATTCAGGCTGGCCTTGAGTTCATGGTCGTTCTCCTGTGTCAGCCTCCTGAGTGTTGAGATTGCAGGTGTGCACTGCCATGCCCGGCACTGCTTATGTGTTTATAAAGCATAAAAATAAACATGCATGCATTTTGTATCATACATGTGTATATATCCGTACACCATAAATGAAGACCACTTCGTTCAAAAAATCGTAGCAGTCAAAGCCCAAGTTTTTTCTCTTTTTACAAAGCTAATGATATAAAACTTGTTTTTAGGAATCCAAAAATAATCTAATAGGAAAAATGTTACAACTGTGTGACTAATTTTTTATAATATTGAACTTTGAACCTAGGACCTTATGTGTGCTAGGCAAGCACTCTACCACCAACCCCTTTTAATTTTTTATTTTGAATCAGGGTCTCACTGAGTTGCCTGGGATTGCCTCAAAACTTGCATCCCTCCTTCAGACTCCCAGTATAGGCTTGCAGGCATGTGATTGAATTTGTTACCTCAGGCTATCTGGGACCAGCATGTGTTCCCGGGATAATCTCCTTTAACAGGCCGTTCTTTAGAGGAAAGATCACTGTGGTTTGGGGCTGTACACCTCCCGGGTGCTCTGCCTGTTCTCAATGACTCTTGTGGCATAGATGGGTGACAATGTCCCTGCTTTCCCAGACCTCCTGACCGTGAGTGAGACAGCCAATGAGCCACCTCAGGATGAAGGTAATTCCTTCAACTCACCCCGCAACCTGGCCATGGAGGCAACCTACATCAACCACAATTTCTCCCAGCAGTGCTTGAGAATGGTAAGGACACTTGGCCTTGTGGGATGGATCGTGCAGGAAAGCCAGAGCACGGGCCTGTAGCATGCGAAAAGCTCGGGCCTCAGCCTGCCTGACTGAGCCCCTGGTCCGCCTCCTGACAGCTCTGTGTTATCAGGCCTTTCCTCTGTAAAGCTGCAGTCTGATCCTGCCTCACTTGGAGTCGCACACAGTTGTGAACACAAAGTTCCTGCCCTTGGGCAGCTTTAATGTTACTGCATGCAGTGGCCTGCGCTGCAAGGATGAGGGGGCAGGAGGGCTGGGCTGCTGACGGTTAGGATTCTCGGGTGCTGAGCCTCTTCAGGAGGAAGGACTGGAGCCGGGTACAGCATCCACTGTGACTGAGCAGGCTGGGTCTGGCTGATTGGGCTTGGGGACAGCGTTAGCACTGTATCATGACAGCTGTGTCATTTTTGCAGGGGAAGGAAAGATACAACTTCCCCAACCCAAACCCGTTTGTGGAGGATGACATGGATAAGAATGAGATCGCCTCTGTTGCTTACCGGTACGTTGTCCCCAGTGGGGAGCAGGACCCTGTCCTGGTGGGTGTGCAGAGGACCAGAGTGAGTCACCTTGCTGCTTCCTTGCAGTTACCGCAGGTGGAAGCTTGGAGATGATATTGACCTTATCGTTCGCTGTGAGCATGATGGCGTCATGACAGGAGCCAACGGGGAAGTGTCTTTCATCAATATCAAGACACTCAACGAGTGGGACTCCAGGGTGAGGTGCTGCCCGTTGCACTCTCCAAGCCGCCGTTCTGGGCCCTCCATACTGTCATTGGCCTCTTGCTTGCGGTTTCTCTTCCCTTTCCTTTCCCACAGCGCTACTTAGGGGGTGTCTTACAAGAGTCTTCCTCCACTTAGTTCCTCACTGACACTGACAGAGAAGAGTAACCTTAAGTTTTTAGAACTTACTGCTGAGTCTTCACTCAGGGACCAGCACGTCCCTCCCAGCACTCTCTTCTGTCTTCTGTTCTGATCTCCCGTTGGCCTCTGCTCTGTGTGCAGCTCACTTTGATCTCTCTTTGCTATCTGGGTCACCAGTTCTGCGCGCCTTGAGGCTCTACACCAGCCACTGCCTCTTCCGCCTTTCCGTTCCTTTCTCCAACTCCTTCACTTACTGAACTCAGAGACGCTGAGATCCCCCCCAGAGTTGACCCTTGCAAGACGCCTTGATAGAAGCCTGCTTTCCCCTCCCACCCTTTACGCTCTCCCTTTTGCTGCCTGTTGGCACTGTTGGGCTGCTGCTGCTTTCTCAAGCTGCCCAGGCTCGTGTTCCAAAGCAGAGATAGCATGAGCAGCCACTGTGCAGAATAAAGGACACAAGGTAGTGGCAGCCTGGGCCCAGCTGCAGCATGGCTCCCAAGGTGTGCTAGAGAGGGCCCTTTCATCCTGACTCCTGACACCACACCTGCGGAGTGCATAGTAAGGTTTGCTGGGCCATGGCCCTGGGGCCGGACTCCACTGAGCTCTGTAGCATTTGGTGTTACAGCCCCTGTGTCTCTTTACCCAGAGCGTCCATCACTACATTGTTCCGGGTTTGCATGTCTCTGCTCTTTGCTGAGCTCTCTTCTTTGGCTCCCAGGGGAGCCTTCTGTTTGGGTCAGTCCCTTCCACAGCCCTCCTTGATCAGAGTATGAAGCCTCACACAGGCTTGTATTCGTGTTCCTGGACTTCATTGTGCATTAGCAGAAATTTGGTGGCTTCAGATGTCTGTCTGGTAGCTCAAGGTGTTGTCTGGCCAAGGGCACCACACTCTGTGCTTTCATTCTCCACTGGGGGATCCAAAAGGCTGAAATCAAGGGGTCAGTAGAACTGAGCTGTGGAAATTTGAAAGAAATCTGCTGAAACTCGTTCTAGCAGGTGGCAGGGTTCACTTCCTTGCAGCTATACAGTTGAGCCCCCTGCTCCCTTGCTGACTCAGCGGGGGCTTCTGAGCTCCTGGGAAACACTTCATTCCTATTCTGTGTTTCCCAAGCCAGCAATGTCACAGCTCATCCTTGACTCTGACCTCTGCACCCCCACCCCAGTCTCTGCACCCACACCCCAGTCTCCTGCGGTTGGGGAAGGCCCACCCACAGTTTGTCTTACTCGTCAGTACCACAGGTTGCACCTACAGAGCATGCAACACAAGGGTCATTGTGCTCATCTTAGGCTGCTGCCACCCTGAGCCAGCTAAATTCTGCAAAAGGATTCTCTGACCTAACACTTCACACACATAACATCATTGTTTCCTGACAAGACATTTTGTTCAGTCCTTCAGGATTTCTTTTGTAAGAACCAAGAAAGTTGGGGAACCCCTGCCTTGTGGCCCTTGACCATTCATTCACTTTACTCTGGTCTAGTCCAGTTTCCTGCACTATAAATAGGATAGCAGGGGCCTGGCCAGAGAGCTCAGCAGATTAAAGCGCCTGCCTAAAGAGACCTGGGGCATGCCTGCCTGGCCCCAGCCCTGCCCAGACCCTGCCCCTACCCCAGGGGTGTGCTGAAACAGCAGTTGAGACTGGGTGTGGTGGCACGGGCCTGTAAGCCCAGGGCTAGGAGGCTGAAAACAGTATCATTGGGTGTCCGATCTGTGTAGTGAGACCCTATAGACCGGGGGCTAAATACATTAAAAAAATGTGGAGATCTCTGGGTCCTCAGTAGTCACCGTGTGTGGTGCATGTGGAACTTCAGGCTGTAAGTCCCTTGCCTGTGGCAGGTCTCTGCCCTTGCCCAGGGCTGGCCCAGCCTGTCCTTCCCTCCATGCATCTCAGACCTGGACCTCCATCTGTCCCATTCTCCCCTGCTCCCCATCGTCACCACTAACATGACCTGCATCTGTCCCTCCTTCTAGGTGCACTCTTGGAGGAGAGAATTTGGGTCTTGTTGAGGGCTTGCTGCACACACTTCCTTGCTTCCTTCCCATGTCCTGGTCAGCAGGCAAGCAGGACCCTGTCTGGCCACCACAGGAGCCCCTGGTGCCCTGGGCATGGGCCTCACCACTTTCTCTTCCACAGCACTGTAATGGCGTTGACTGGCGGCAGAAGCTGGACTCACAGCGTGGAGCTGTCATCGCCACCGAGCTCAAGAACAACAGCTACAAGCTGGCCCGATGGACCTGCTGTGCTCTGCTGGCCGGGTCTGAGTACCTCAAGCTCGGGTGAGAATCCTGTCTGGGGCCAAGGACCAGCCCAGGAGGAGGATATGGGGGGTGACAGTGTCCTCTTCCTTCTTGGAGAGAACAACAAACCAGGTGTCATCACTTAGCTTCCATTTAAGCCCAGTGTTTAAGCACAGGTCCCAATTATGCGTCTCCTGCCCCACAGTTATGTGTCCCGGTACCACGTGAAGGATTCCTCGCGCCATGTCATCCTGGGCACCCAGCAGTTCAAGCCTAATGAGTTTGCCAGCCAGATCAACCTGAGTGTGGAGAACGCCTGGGGCATCCTACGCTGCGTCATCGACATCTGCATGAAGCTGGAGGAGGGCAAATACCTCATCCTCAAGGACCCCAACAAGCAGGTCATCCGTGTCTACAGCCTGCCTGACGGCACCTTCAGCTCAGATGAAGATGATGAGGAGGAAGAGGAGGAGGAGGAAGAAGAGGAAGGTGCGTGGCCCAGGGGCTCTGTGGGCTGAAGGGGAGGGAGGGCCAGAGCCAGTCCTGCTGTAGAGGGACAAAGCCCAGCTCCTGCCAGCCACCAGCCTGCAAGCTGTCTTCCAGCCTCCCCAACTGGAGGCTGAGGCTGCAGCTGCGGCGCTGCCCTGCAAAGCCCAGCTCCTGGGTGGGGAGTGGAGGATTCCCAAGAGGTTCAGGTAGGAAAGTGGGCCTCCTGTCATGGCACTGCTCATCTCTCCTAATGTTTTGTGTCTTTCAGAGGAAGAAACTTAAACCAGACTGACGTGGAACTGGAGTTTAATTCTACCAGTCCTGGGAGAGTCTGTGCCTAGGGCAGAGTCTGTCACCGTCTCGCTCTCTGCTGGTTGGAGATGGAATAAAGTTGAGGTCTGCATAGTCGCTTTCCTCGTGGCTCCTTTCAGGATGTACAGCCCTGCCCCTCGACTGGCCTTGGAGGGTCCCGGCACATGCTCTTGGGCATTGTTGCGCTTACATTCCAGCTGTAAGGGGATGTTCCTGGGGTTTTGTTCTGGCAACCCTTGAAAGGAGCCTTTCTTGGCTGAAGGCGAGCCGTGGAGGACATTGCACAGGCCCGTGGGCCCGGGCAGACCATTTGGTTTCCATCTGGAAGCATGGGCACAGAGCATGGTTAGCTGAAGCAGGGGTTTGCCAGGGCAGGGGCTTCTCAGGAAGAAGACTGCCTTTGATGGGTGTGCCCACGGAGCAGCGTCCTGAGTGAACGCTCTGGCAGTGCAGGCCATGGGCACTTGGATGCTGCTCTGTGCTGAGCACCACAGGCGGCCCTATCAGCATCGCCACGGTAAGCTTTCCTTTAGCGCTCTCAGCTTCCTGCAGAGCTGAAGTAGCCAAGGAAGCAGGTGTAGCTAATGTGCAGCTCCTGGGGCTGGGGAGATAGCTCTGTGGCATAAGTGCCTGCCTGGCAAGTGCAAGGTCGTGAGTTTGAACCCCAGTCCCACAAAAAACGAAACAAAACTAATGTACAGCTCCTAAAAGTATCCCCTCTTGTGATTGCGCCCAGGGGGTGTCCTCCCTCTTAAGCTACAGTCCTGAACTTAAGACAGTGTCTTCAGGTGGTTTGAGCTGGCTTCAAATTTGGGATCCTGTGTCAGCCTCTCGCGTAGGTAGGATTACAGCAGGGGCTGCTGCACTAGGCTCCCAAAATTAGAATAGTAACCAAACTCAGTGCCAGCAAACAAGCAGTAGCTTAGTGAGCTTTGGTGTCAGCCGTACTGAAAAGGACAGAAAACATGCCTAAGTTGTAATACGGAATGTTAAAAAACACACTGAAGTAGTGACGGGTGCCATGGACTTTGAGTCATGGACCAGGAGTCATCATACTATCTCTCACCAACCTGCGGCCCAGTCCACAGGATGAACAGGGCCACGCAAATGATACTGTTGGATTCATTCTGTCCTCAGAACCATGAAGTGACACTCCTACCTTATTTTTGGTATTTTGCCTGGCCTGTCAGGCTCTGATTGTAACTTTTAAAAGAAAAAATTGGCATGTTTGCCATACAAAGCTCCAGGTTTTTTCAGACAGGCAGTAGTACAGGCTGGCTTGGCCTCCCGAGTGCTGGGGTTACAGGTGTGTGCCGCCACCCAGCTAGAGCTCCAAGTCCTGATCAGTACATGCCTGCCCGCTTTGGGACTGCTGTAGGCCCGATATCAGAGAAAGGCGTGATCACCTTGGTGATTACGAAAGGCAGTATCTGCCCTGGTGGAGTTTTTCTCTGGTATTGACACAGTGAAGAATATTGGGAGCCGGTGAGATAGCTCAGTGGTCTAAAGTGCCAACTTAGGCAAGCTTAGGCAACTGCAGGGACCACGGTTTGATCCCCCGGCCCCATCCCCAGGGCAGGCTCAGCCCTCAGCTGGCAGTAACATAAATAAAGTGGGTTTTTTTGTTGTTTTGTTTTTGAGACAGGGTCTTGCTGTGCAGTTCAGGCTGGCCTTGAGCTCATTTTTGTAGCCCAGGCTGGTCTCAAACTCACACCAATCCTCCTGCCTCAGCCTCCCAAGTGCAAAGTTTTTTGTTTGTTTTTTAAATAATATTTCTTAGTGGGTATACAGGACCGAGTGGTCAGGGGAAATTCTACAGCTGCATTTAATTAGAGGCCCCTACCCTATTTCTTTAAAGCCTTTTTGCAAAAATCTGTTCACAAGGCTGTGGAGATAGGTTAGTGGTCTAAATGCCTGCCTGGGAAGCACAAGGATCTAGATTCAATCTCTGGTACGGCGTGCCACACCAGCCCCACAATCCTGAGTGCACTATGCCAGTCACCGAAACGGCGTGGTGATGCATCCCAGTAATCGCAGCGCTAGGGAGGCTGAGACAGGAGAATCACTAGGAGTCTTGAGTTGAATAAAAGGTGTGTGTGTGTGTGTGTGTGTGTGTGTGTGTGTGTGGAACCGGGGTTCAAACTCATGACCTTGCACTTAACCAGGCAGGCACTTGTGCCACGGAGCTATCTCCCCAGCCCTAAAAAGAATTTTAAATCTGTTAACAGATTATACTATGTAAAAGAACATAGGTCAGACCTTCAATCTGCATAGAAGCATGTTAGTCACTCAAGGAATGTCAATGTAAAAGTGTACAAAACAAGTCAGGTGTGGCACGCCTGTGATCCCAGCACTCAGGAGGCTGAGGCAAGAGGATTGCTGCAGGTTTGGGGCCACCTTCAAGAACAAAGTGAGGGCCGGCGAGATGGTTCAGTGGTCTAAAGCGCCTGCGTAGGAAGGCTCAAGCAACTGCAAGGACTGCGGTTCGATCCCCGGCACCACATGCTGCGCCAGCGCCACCACCAGGGCAGGCTGAGCCAGCCACAAAATAAATAAATAAAGAAACAAACACAACAAGCAAACAAATAAATAAATAAAAAAAATTTAAAAAAAAAAAAAAAAAAGAACAAAGCGAGAGGAATGGCCAGATAGCGGATTAAACTGCCTATTTAGGCAGCCCAGGGACCAGTTCAATCCCAGCATGCTGTGTCTGCCCTGCCCCCTGGGCATGCTGAGATAGGAGACTTGAGACTGGGTGTGGTGGAATCCCAGCACTTAGGAGGCTGAAAACAGGGTCACTGCCAGTCTGATCTGTGTAGTGAGACCTTGTGGACCGTATTTAAAAAAAAAAAACTTAGAAAACTAAAATTTTAAAACGTTGAAAACGGTTTAGGGGCCGGCGAGATGGTTAAGTGGCCTAAAGCGCCTGCTTAGGAGGGCTCAGGCAAGTGTGGGGACTGCGGTTCGATCCCCGGCACCATATGCTGCGCCAGCGCCACCACCAGGGCAGGCTGAGCCAGCCACAAAATGAATAAATAAAGAAACAAACAAACACAACAAGCAAACAAATAAATAAAATTAAAAAAAAAAAAAAGAAAACAGGGTTTATTAGCTCTACATTTACCTCGTCTATCTCTACTCTTCAGGACAGAGCACCGAGGTAAGAAATTGTGACATTCAACTATGTCCACAATTTCCACTGACTGGAACCAAAGGTCACCCTGGATCCCCAAAGACCCTTACATGACTAAAGCTGCCCTTGAAGTCATCCGGGTTCCTCTATGAAACTGATAGGTTGGGGACCTAGTGTGAACTGCTGAAGTCACTATGGTGGTCATCCCTAATAAGGCCTATGCCCTTCAAACAAAAGACCACTTCCCCCTTGTCCAACTTGGCCCAGGACATAATTTACTTTCCCCCTTCCCACCATCTCGGGGAAGATCCCCAGTCAGTTTCTCATATATCTAGACACCCCCCTCCTTCAATCCCCTCCCCTGGAAAAGGGTCATAAAAGCCTCAGCCTCCCTTTGTCCAGTCCAGAGAATTCCTTACGTTCTTTCCATGTCTGCAAAGAAAATCAAGCCCCTTCCCCTTTTTCCTCTGCCTATTTCTCTGCTGCGCTATTCACCTGAAAACACCTATCAGAAGCCAGGACTGGGGCCGGCGAGATGGTTCAGTGGTCTAAAGCGCCTGCTTGGGAGGGCTCAGGCGACTGCGGGGACTGCAGTTCGGTCCCCGGCACCACATGCTGCGCCAGCGCCACCACCAGGGCAGGCTGAGCCAGCCACAAAATGAATGAATAAAGAAACAAACAAACACAACAAGCAAACAAATAAATAAATAAAATTTTAAAAAAAGAAGCCAGGACTGATAAGCTCATGATCTAATGAATCCTGACCTGCCACAGCACCCATCATTTGCAAGTGGACCTGCCTGATCTCATCAGAGTGTGCTCCTTTTCAGTTAAAAGTGCTAGCCTGTAACCTTTTGTTTTCATTTGCACTGCCGCCTTAGCCGGGGCTAACTCAGCATCTTTGCTCACATTTTTCTATCATGCACACTGTCCGTGGGTTTTGATTCTAGGCTCCACCTCTTAACAGTGATCTTGGAGCAGGACCTAGAGGCCCAACCTGCAGATGTCCCATGGGGAACTAAAACCAAGGTGAAGCGTGTCTGATTACCTTAGAACTTGGGGTCAGATCCCTGCTCAGCTGTGTACACAGCCAGGTAAATCACTGAAGGAGTGCCTGGGAGCCCATTTACCAAGCTGTCTGTCTTGACTGAAGCCACCAAGGTAAGAGTAATCCCCAGGGCCCTCGAGAACACCCACTTGCCACACACATCCCAGACCTCTGGGAGTAATGCCTAGCAGTGTCCCGTCACTGTGCTAAACCTGCATCCTCCTTGGATTCTAGGAAAAGCAGAGCCTCGTACCCCATCCCGTGATGAGGTCACCCTTATGCAGCATAGTTACCCCACCAGAGGAACCAAGCTGCACCCCTGTACAGGAGTTTTCATGATGGAAACCAAGTTGTGCCTGAAGCTAGGACAGCTCTCCAAACCTCAACTGTTAGGTCAGGGGCGTCGCCCACACTGCCAGTTATACAATATCTGAAATACGAACCCCCAACCTTGCCTTTGTTCCCCTTTTCTGCCAAACCCCTAAGCTGCCAGGCCCTGGAAGCCAGGTCTTCAGCCTCCGTCAGGGTTTCCTCTCAAAGCCATGCTAATCATAAGCTCCTTTCCTTCTGTCACCACTGCCCAGTCCGTTGGGACTTCCAGAGCTGAGGCCCAGGGAACAATCTTAAGCAACCCACATCCTCTCTTAAGCCTACCATTTGGCCAGCCACCCAGCTACATGCTGGAAACAGCCTCTCTCTGGCACAGGTGTTACAACCTCCAAATGATAAGGGAGATGGAACTCTCCCCCCGTTAGACGTCAGATAAGCCAAGTGACATTCCCTCAAATCGGAGAACAAATTCTAAAAAATAACAAAGTTTAAAAGTAGGAAAACTTAGAGATAGCTCCTAAGAGGCAGGAGGGAACTCAAAAGTGGGTTGCCCACAAGCCCCGTTTCTCAAGAAGGTTTTATAGAGCAAAATCATAAGGTGGATACAAAATCATGAGGTGGGTGCTGCGTGGCACAATCTATAATGAACCAGTCAGATGTAAGTCCAGCCACTTCAGTGATGTTGATCCAGTGTGGAGCCACACATGCATCAATCATACACGGAAAGAACAAGGACCTTTTTTTAGCAGAGATCAGTCAGGAGGTCCTGTCACCCATCTACGTGACTGATGCCCACCTAGATCTTATCGACCCAGGTGATGCCAAATATAGTACACTATTTAATTTCCTGCTCATCCGGTGAAGAGCCAATGTGGCTTGGTCATCCTGCTTTTATCTTGGGGCCTGGCCTTCTTCCCTAGAGTCCCCGAACCCTTGCCTGACTATCTAGAATATTTCCACCTAACTTTCTCTGCCTCTCCTGGCTGCTGGAAGCGCACATCAACCTTAACTGTTATTCCGTAAACAACTCACTTGATCAGTGTGGCAAACCCGTAACTGGTTTATGCATTCTGGCTGAATTCACCACCTTGAGATTCCAGTCCCACAATAGGTGCCCAGCCAAGAAGTTCCAAATTAGTCTTTGGCTACATTTTGGGGTAATATAAAAAACTGGAATTACCTCTAAATATATGTCCCCATCCCTCACAGGGGAAGGCAGGAATTGCAAAAACAACCATGCTGCAAAGTGAGTTCAAGGCCGTCCTGAATTAGAAACCTTGTCTCAAAAATATTTTTTTAAAAAACAAGAACCTTACACCTTGTTCCAGATAGCCTATCCAGTCCCCTAAGCCCTCCAACTCCTAACCCCTACCCCCACCCAGCCCCCACCAGGCACGCGGGAGCACGTGCGCGCCTCTCCCGCTCGGCCAGCCCCTCCCGACGTGCAGCACGCCGGGCACGTGACCCCAACCCCCGCCATTGGCCGAGCGCCGGGGAGGGGCGGTGCCGCAGCGGCGACAGAATGAGACCCAGCGCCTCACTCTCCAGCGGCCTGCGGCCTGAGTGCCAGCGCGGTTTGCAATCCAGACCCCGGCGATCGGCGGCCCTGTGCGAGAACGCGGCCTGGGCCCCGGAATGCGCAAACAGCTGCTCCTGGTGCGGTCATCCGCGAGCAGGAGGGCGACCTCGAGTGTGCAGTCTGCGGCCGCAGGTGTGCTGGATGTCCTGGCCACGTGACCCGGGGCGAGGCTCTCAGGGCCACACCTCTGTCGGGGTCTAACCTGGGGGCGGAGGTGTGGCGGTGGAGATCCGTGCTCCTGCTGGGAGTTAGCACCCTGCCAGAGGGGAAAATTGCCAGGGGTACCTGCTCTGCTCCCCAGAGTGGAGCTACCCTGACAATACGGAGGGAAAGGAGATCCTGGAGATGGGGTGCAGAGTTCCAGGACGCCTGCGCGCCCCATATCTCACCCAGCGAAGACGGAGCGCCGGCCGAGGAGCTCCCCAGGGCCCGCGCTGCCTCTAACCGGGCGTTCTTCCTCCGGAGCGCGGCGCTCGCGCCTCCTGCCAGGCCCCGAGGTGCGAGGCCTCCCCTAGGGTCTGCCGCGGGATGAGCCCCTCCGCCGCGCTTGGGGGCCCCCTAGGGCTGCTCGTGTGCCTCGCCCTGCACCCTGCCTTGGGCGCGCACACCGAGCGGGACTACTGCGTGCTGGGCGCGGGCCCCGCGGGGCTGCAGATGGCCGCCTTTCTGCAGCGCGCCGGCCGGGACTATGAGGTGTTCGAGCGCGCGCCTGCAGCCGGCAGCTTCTTCACGCGCTACCCGCGGCACCGCAAGCTAATCAGCATCAACAAGCGCTACACGGGCAAGCGCAACGCCGAGTTCAACCTCCGCCACGACTGGAACTCCCTGCTCAGCCAGGACCGCCGGCTGCTGTTCAGACACTACTCCAGAGCCTACTTCCCCGACGCAGGCGACATGGTGCGCTACCTGCGCGACTTCGCAGACCGGCTGGGGCTCCACGTGCGGTACAACACAGACATTGTCCATGTCACTCTGGAGAAGGACCGGCGGGCCTGGAACGGCCACTACTTCATCCTCACCAACCAGAAGGGCCAGCTGTACCAGTGCAGGTAAGGTGTCAGGGGCGTTTCATGCTCTGCTCGCACTCATCCTCGGTGCTCAGAGGTTCAGCTCCCTCACTGTCAAGTGTGCCCTTAAAAACTTGGGGTCACATGTTGGAAAACGCTGACCGCTTCTTTCTATCGGGATTTGTCGGTCTTTCTGTTCGTTTTGTGAGTATTTGGCGTAAACACAGCTTTTGTAGCCACAAACCCCTTTTCTAATCCTCATGAAACAGTGTTCCCAAAGATCCAGTGTCCCCTGAGTATTAGGCCAGCCAAGTGACTGAACAAGAGTAGGAGGTTCTGCGGGCAGCGCTTCCAAAGACCAGTTTTAGCAGGCATGGTGGCACACTTCTATAATCTCAGCACTCAGGAGGCTGAGGCAGGAGGATGCCCATGAGTTTTCGATCTGCCTGAGTTACACAGTGAGTTCAAGCCCAGCCTGAACTACATATCAAGACCCTGTCTCAAAAAAAAAAGGTGTTGGCTTAGAATGCAGCCCAATATCCTGTGTGCTTTTGGGAGAGGCACCTTAACCTTCAAAAGGAGGGTGGGAGGCCTGAGGCTCAGAGAAGTTGAGTAATCAGATGCTGTCACACAGTGAATACACGTTGGTGCTGCGATTTGAGCTCATATTTTCTTAGTCCAGAGCTCGTGTTCTTCCAGCTGCAGCCAGCTGCCTCTGCCTTCGTGGCCATTATTTGCACCTAGGCTCCAGGCAGCACTGAGCCAGTGTTCATCTCCCGGATAAAAGGGCCTGGCACTGCTTCTTGGCTGTTACACCCAAGGCAGGAGGAGTTGTGCCAGTTTGTACGCATGCATCTTAAGTGGCTGTGCCACCACGGAGGAGAACCTAAGAGGAGCAAAGCAGACAAGGAAACGGCTCTATGTGCCTCGTCCCCAGGTCAGTCATTCTGCTTTGAAACCACTGTGGTCAGACTGCTGTGCAGGCTGGTGGCGCCAGCCTCCCAGCTGCGTACCACCGGATTGCAGTCGCCCATCAGGGAGCAGGACACAGGAGTCAGACTGACCTGTAGGCAGATACTGGCCCTGCTGCCCTCGGGGGGCCCCCTTGGCTGTGGGCTGCGGGCTGTGGGGCCTGTGTCTACTCACCTGTGAAGCTGGCCACGGAACAGCAGCTCGGGCTCCCTACCATGGCGCACAGACCCCCGAGCCCTGACTGGGCTGGCACCCTCGTGCCTCCAGGCTGATGCGTGTACCTGCTGGGCACAGCAAGGGGAAGCTCAGCCTCAGGCTCTGTGCTCACCCCCCAGCGGGGTTCCACTGCTGGGTTCAAAGTGAACATTTCTCAGTTTCTTGTAACTTTACCTTCTCCCCAGAGCGATGGTAATCCCCACATTCAGTGTAATTCCAGCTCAGCCAGAAGGAAAGTATTCCACTGGGCCAAAGGCTCAGGGGTAAATGGGTGGTCTTTCAGGCATCCTGCAGTGGGTCAGTAAGGGGAGCGGATGTGCGGATGGATGCGCTGCTGTTGCTTTAGGCGCCAGCAGTTGAAGTGATGCGGGAGAGGCCAGAGAGGGATGGGCACTGAGTGATCTGAGTCTACGAGACTGAGCCATCTTTCCTCTGCCCTCTCCACCCCTACACAGTGTTCTTCTTGTTGCCACTGGTCAGTCAGTACCCAACCACGTGGACTTCCCAGGCTCAGAGCATGCAGAGGGTTATGAGTCCGTGTCCGTGGACCCTGAGGACTTCGTGGGTCAGAACGTGTTGATCCTGGGCCGAGGGAACTCGGCCTTTGAGACGGCGGAGAACATCTTGGGCGTCACAAACTTTATCCACATGCTGAGCCGCTCCCGGGTGCGGCTGTCTTGGGCCACCCACTACGTTGGAGACCTCAGGTATGCTGCATCCTGACTGTGTTTTTCGTACCCTGCATCAGCCTGTCTTGCATGACTGTGATGAAATACCTGAAGCTGGGCAGCTTAGAAAGAGAAGAGCATCCTTCAGCTCATCACTTATTCCCTGTGGTGCTGATTCTAGTAACTCCGCCCACTCCCAGGCCTGCATCACCTCTTAGCAGATGACATCATGGTGATAGTAGTGCACGAGAGAGGAACATGTCACATGGTGGGACAGGGAGCTGGGACCAGGGTTTTTTTGGTTTTGGTTTTTTTTTTAATCTTTCTGAGATAGGGTCTCATTCAGGCTGGCCTTGAGCTCACTTTTGTAGCCTAGGCTGGTCTTGAACTTTCACTGATCCTCCTACTTCAGCCTCCCAAGTGCTGGGATTACAGGGATTACAGGCATGTGCCTCCACATCTGGCTAGGAGCCAAGTTTATTTCTTTCATGACAATAGTCTAGCTGCTACTACTGGGGGTTTTCCAAGAAACTCCTCCATTTCCTCCCAGGAGACTCTTGTGATGTCCCACCAGGCCTTGTATCTGTAAGATACATTGCCTCCCAGCCTCACCACCTTGGGGAGCCAGCTGTCCACACAGCAGCCCTTGGGGACACACCACATCCAAGGCCCCATCAGCCCCGCTCTGAGTCCCCTTGTCCACTCCTTGCATTCTCTTGGGCCCCAGAGCCATCAACAATGGCCTGCTGGACACCTATCAGCTGAAGTCCCTGGATGGGCTCCTTGAGTCGGACCTGAGAGATCTGGCCATCGTGAAGGACACCAAGGGCAAGTTCCACATCACCCTGAAGTTCTTCCTGGAGGAGACCAATGCCAGCCAGAGCGCCGACGCCATCCGCCTCCCTCAGGATGACAATGACAACTTTGCCATGCGTGTGGCCTACGACCGGGTCATCCGCTGCCTGGGCTGGAACTTCGACTTCTCCATTTTCAACCAGTGAGTGCAGCTTGGAAAAGTGCCTTCCTACCCTCCCTGGGGAATGGAGTGGTCCTTGGTGAGCCAGGGACAGGAGCTGCATCTGCTCTTAGTCCCCGGTGGCACTGAGCTCCTCCGAGTCTTCTTCTCCACCTGTCACATGGTCAGGCCAGCTGAGATATGCGGTGTTGACCGTGCACCAAGGCTGGCAGCACAGGGGCCCAGAGCCAGGCTCCGGGTCAGCTTGTGGGTCTCTGCTGATGCAGTCTGTGAGCTCTAAGAAGGCTACTTTCCCACAGGCACCCTAGCCCTTTATCTTTACGGTAGGGGTATAATCTCCTGACTATGGTTATTACAAGGCTAACAGAAGAGCACTTAGCATGTAGCATATGCTCAATAAAGGGAGCTAAAACTACCTATAATTGTGTCTGGAAGAACTGTTTCCCCAAGCCTGGTTTTTAGATGCTGCTGCCCAGGACTGTGTGAGGCCTGCAGTCAAAGCAGCCACCTGGTCTCACGCTTGCCTTTTGGCCCCAAGAGGACGAGGTCCCGCCCAGACCCTCTTTCCCCATCAGGTGACAGCAGAGCCCAGCCTCGCGCCTAGCTTGGATTCTGCCCCCGTTCCTGACCTGCTGTGTCCTTGGCCTAAGCCACAGTTACTTCTCCTGTGCCACAGAGAGGGTGGCCCCACCTCTAGGCTCCTGGGGAGGTTGAGGCAGATCAGTGCCGAAAAGCATACTCTGTGCTGCCTCTCGAGCTTACCATTCCTCCGAGGCAGCTGCTGTCGTTAACGTCCCTGTCCACTCCAGGTCCCTGCGACTATCCTCTGGGAGTGAGTTCGGCAAGAAGTACCCACTGATCAGAGCGAGCTACGAGTCCAAAGGAAGCCGAGGTCTCTTTATACTGGGCACTGCCAGCCACTCGGTGGACTACCGGAAGTCGGCAGGGGGTTTCATCCATGGCTTCCGGTACACAGGTGAGGCTGGCTGGGAGGTCTCCAGTCCCCAGGCAAAACCACTGTCGTTATTCCCAGGACTTCAAACATGCTGTCCATTTCCAGGAGTGTTCACAGCATTGCTTATCATAATGTCCTTGTCCAGGGCAGGTGACCCAGGGTTTTCATAGCCTCAGCTGAAGTATAAAAGATACCCATGGGGTGGAAAGGTTGTGGTTACGGCCAGTGCTGGCTAAAGGATGCAGTACTTGACGTGGTCTTCAAGGTCAGGATTTCGCCTAGCTCTTCTGCTGGAGATTCCATTGGATGTGTCCAGGAAGTGGCCTCTCTGTCCTCACAGGCTGCCTTGAGGGCCACAAAAGGTCATAGCTGGGCATGGGGCAGCTGTGAAATGTCACACACATGTAGACTTGTTGGGTGAAAATTGTGATTGGAATGGCACATGGTGGCGCACACCTGTAATTCCAGCACTTGGGAGGCTGAGACAGGAGAATCACCCTAACTTCAAGGCCAACCTGGGCTACATCGTAAGATTCCCAAAGAAAAAAGTAGCAATTGAATTATATTGATTAGTACTTTTACAAAACTCAGAACTAAAAATACAAATTTCCTACTTGAATATGTTTGCATATAAAATTTAGAATTTTTTTTTTTTTTTAATGTATTTAGTACAGGATCTATAGGGTCTCACTACACAGACCAGACTTGTAGTGATCTTCCTGGTTTCAGCCTCCCAAAGTGCTGGGATTTCAGGCAGGGACCACCACTCCGTCTCATTTTGTCCCAGCATCCCCTAAGGGTGAGGCCTGCATGGCACACTGGGGATCACAGAACTTTTTTTGTCTTTTTGAGGCAAGGTCTTGCTATGCGATTCATGCTGGCCTTGAGCTCATTTTTGTAGCTCAGGCTGGTCTCAAACTCACACCGATCTTCCTGCCTCAGCCTCCCACATGCTGGGATTACAGGCAACATTTTTTTTTAATGGATTCATTGCACAAGAATAATCCTCAACCAGAAATTGCTGCTTTGGGCTGGGGAGATAGCTCAGGGGCACAAGTGTCTTCCTGGAAAGTACAAGGTCCTGAGTTTGATCCCTGGTTCTGCAAAAAAAGAAAAGAAAAAAGAAACTGCTGTTTTGTGGGATTTTTGTTTTGTTTTGCTTTTAAGGACAAACAGAAAGTAGAAAATGAGAGCAAAGCTGGGGAGGTAGCTTAGCATCTTAAGTGCCTACCTGGCAAGCACAAGGTCCTGGGTTCAGTCCTCAGTACAAAAACAAAAAAGAAAAGAAAATCCTATCTCATTTCTTTATCACTAGCTTGGTTCAGAAATTCTCTGAAAATGAGAGAGAAATTGGGTGTTTTCCGTAGGCTGATCACTGGGAACACGTGGTTCTGTGGCATCTCCAGCTCCTTCCAAGGTGCCTGTGAAACCTTCAAACTTCGTTTTTTTCCTATTTTTAAGTCTCTTTTTGAGTGGAAATCTCCTGCTGTGGTGTCCAGCCAGGCTGGTCCCAAATTCATGTGCTTCGGTGAACCTCTTGCCTCAGCTCCGGTGAGGTGGCCCCTGCCACCACACCCAGCTGAAACCTTCATTTTTCTCAAACATCTGAGGGCCAAAGTTTTGATGGTTTTCCGTATTATGTGGAGCCACAGTTGTTAGTGGAATAAAAATTCCCCCAAGCCTGGTAATACTGTGAAAAAAATTATTAGGTACAACTGAGTATTAACAATGGTGCTATAATTCTGCGCATCTCATGCAAGAAGCTCTGGTTGGGTTGGGGAGATGGCTCAGTGGCGTAAGCACCTCCCTGGCAAGCGCAAGGTACGGGGTTCCTATAAAAGTGAGGAAATCATTGAAACCCTGATAGCTTTGTGCAAGGTCCCGGGTTTGATCCCCAGCTCCTGAAGTACCTGGCATTCACTTAGGGCTCTGAAGGTTCCTGCTCGATGTAGACACAATCCCTAGTCCTGGTGGCAGGGACAGAAGAACATGATAGCTGCCATGTGCTAGGACTCGCCTATAAGCCCAGCTGCTCAGGAAGCTAAGGTAGGAAGACGGCACATTCAGGGCCAGCCTGGGTAACAGCAGGAGCCGGTCCCACGTAAGGTCAAAATTCTGAAGGGGTTGGAGGTTAGGTCGGTAGCAGAGCACTTTCCAGTACATGAAAATGCAAGTTGATGTTATAGCAAATGATGGCGTAAGAAAAAGCGCTGGAGATACAGCTCAGCAGAACGGTGCCTGCTGGCAAGCGCTAAGTCCTGAGTTCAATGCCCAAGTCCAGAAAAGTCTTTTTTTTTTTTTTTTTCAAATCCTCATTTGTTTTTATGTGTTTGGTTGTTGGGAATATTGTTAGGGATGTGGGGTTTATTAATATGTCAAAAGAAAAGTTAATAATGCTAGAGCAGGGGCCGGCGAGATGGTTCAGTGGTCTAAAGCACCTGCTTAGGAGGGCTCAGGCAACTGCGGGGACTGCAGTTCGATCCCCGGCACCACATGCTGCGCCAGCGCCACCACCAGGGCAGGCTGAGCCAGCCACAAAATGAATAAATAAAGAAACAAACAAACACAACAAGCAAACAAATAAATAAATAAAATTTAAAA
>PVKN010002409.1:0-12585 GCA_004027915.1 Capromys pilorides | reverse complement strand
TTTAAGTCAAATATAAATAATGTCATTGGTTTTTTTTTTTTAAACATACTTATTGAGGGAAAGAAAGCTGTCCAAGAGAGCCACGGGGGGGGGGGGGGGGGGGTGTCCCAAGTGGGTGTCCCCCCAGTGTAATTATTAACATGACCTAGGACTCCACTTTTTGAAGAAGCACTCAAGAATCATAGTTTTAACAATTTCCTCACTTTTATAGGAACTAAACTGCAGAGTTGGGCTCTTTTTTTCAAAAGTCGTCTTTTTTGAAAGCGGACCAGAGCCTTCCCTGTAGGGAGGAGTGATCTGCAGTGTGGCGTGTTCCCTTTCTGTCGCTCACCTGGTGGGGAGTGACAGGCTCTGCCACCCACCCTCTCACCCCCCACTCTCTCACCCCCCCACCCCCCCCACCCCCTGTAGCTTTTGCCTAAACTCATTTAAGCAGCCATGGAAATGAGCCAGCGACCCTTTTAACTCCTCACTTCCTTTCCAGATAGGAAGTGGCAGCAAAGGTCCCGCAGCAGCCTCAGGTCCCCTGCCCCTGGTGGCAGGTAGGGTGGCTTCTCAGGCTGTTGAGTAGAAGCTGTAGTGCAGGTTGCAGCTGCTACATAATTAATTATGCCATAAAAACCAGAGCCGGCCAAATAGCTCAGCGAATTAAAGCATCTAAAAGCAGGCTCAAGCTGGGGGTTGAACGCCCAGGCCTTCCATGCCGGCCCAGCCCCCGCCCCTTGCAGGTATGCTGAGACAAGCGCCTGTAATCCCAGCTCTTGGGAGGTTGTAAACAGGTGAATCACTATGAGTCCGATCTAGTAGTGAGGCCCTGAGCACCCTGTAGACCCTTCCCTAAAATACAAAAAAGAACATAAAGGCCCTGTGCCCGGCTACCCGACTTCTCCATCATGCCTGTGTTTACATGCTATCATCCTGCCCGCTTAGCAGAGGAAGATGATTGTGTTTCGCTGGTGATTTCCAGGCCATAGCTCTGCACCCCACGTGTGTTGTTAGGGAAGGAAACTTGGCATGGAGCTGTAGTCATCTGCAAGCCAGAGCGATTTCCAGGCCCTCCCTGTCCTGGCAGACCTGTCGTTTCTGTCCTGCTGCCTCTGTCCCCCACTCTTTCCAGCTCACACACCTCACCCTCAGCCCTGGGAGACAGAGCCTGCTATGTCAGCCCTGCTCTCTCTGGAGGCTGGAGAAGTCACCCGGCCAGAGTCACACAGCCAGGGAGTGGCAGAGGTGGAGCTACCCGCTTCCACCCTAAAGCCTACACATGGGCACTGAGCTTCAGGCAGGAGAGAGGCAGGCTCCAGGCCTGGGCTGCGGTCACGAGCAGTGGACGGGCCTGCTGGGGGAGGGACAGCGGGGAGTCCGTCCTGCTCTGTAAGGATCTGCCTGGACCTTGCTCGTTGTTCCGCTGAGGGATAGTCTCAAAGGAAACAAGACAGGAAGGCGGAGGAAAGTGACAGAGACAAGGATGGTGGCGCTGACCCCAGCACATGAGCGGCAGCACATGCTAGAAGCCCTGTGCACTCCAAGTTCCTCTGTAGGCAGACGGCTCCTGCCTTGCCCTCACGTGATGGGCCTCTCTGCCCCTCCTGACTGACGGGCCATCCTGTCACTAGCCATGCTGACTTCCCATTGAGTACATGGTATCAAAAATGCAAAAACCAGGGGCCAGCAAGAGGGCTCAGTGGTCTAAAGTGCCTGCCTAGGAAAGTTTAGGCAACTACAGGGACCGAGGCTCAATCCCCAGCACCACATGCTGTGCTAGCCCCACCCCCAGAGCAGGCTGAGCTGGCCGTAACACAAATAAATAAATGAGGTTTAAAAAAATAAATAATATTTTTTAAATGCAACAACTGGGCTGAGGAGATAGCTCGTTGGTCTAAGCATCTACCTGCCTGGCAAATGCAAGGTCCCAAGTTCAATCCCTGGTACTGAATGCTGGGCATGCTGTCAGCCACTGAAACCAGGTGTGGTGGTGCACACCTGTAACCCCTGCACTGGGGAGGCTGAGGTAGGAGGATCACTGTGAGTGTGAAACTGCGTAGTGAGACCATTTATTAAATAAAAGGGAATAAAAGACAAAAAAATATTTTTTCTTTGTTTTTTTCCAAGTACTGGGCATGGAATCCATGGCCTAGCACAAACCAAGGAAGTACGGACACCGTGGAGCAGTGGCTCTTCATCCTGTTATCAGGAAAACATGCCTGCCATCTTCAGAATTTACCAGCAGCACTTTGGCTAGACCAATAAGGCCAATTGAAAGGTTAATGAGATTTTGGGAGTCTGGTGCTTCAGCTCTGATGTGTAATCTTTCAAGCCCCAGGAAGTCACAGCCTCTACACTGTGGAGCATTGGCTTTGTCCTGTTATCAGGGAAACACGCGTGCCATCTTCAAAAATTACCACCAGCACCTCGGCTAGACCAATACACACCTGCTTAAGGCCAATTGAAAGGATAATGAGAAGTCCTAGCTAGCTCTGTACAATTCAATACGTGGGAATAGGGTCAGGCTCAGTCAAAATGGAGACAGCGGGGCCGGAGAGATGGTTCAGTGGTCTAAAGCGCCTGCTTAGGAGGGCTCAGGCAACTGCGGGGACTGCAGTTCGATCCCCGGCACCACATGCTGCACCAGCGCTACCACCAGGGCAGGCTGAGCCAGCCACAAAATGAATAAATAAAGAAACAAACAAACACAACAAGCAAACAAATAAATAAATAAAATTTAAAATTTAAAAAAAAAAAAAAACCAAAATGGAGACAGTTGCTTTTCTTTTAAGGAGAGCTGCTCAGGCTGTCCTCCACACTAAGTAACCTTTCTTTAAACGAGCCCCTCCCCCACCATGTTCCCCCCTGCGCAGGCTCCCAGCCCTGCAGCGTGGCCTATAGTGCTCTGCAGGCCGTCTCAGCTTGTCCTCCGTTCCCCTCACCTCTTCCCCACACGAGTCCTGCTCTTCAAAATGTGCCCAGCACTCTCAGGACTTCACCTCCCTGTGGACTATTCCCTGGGCCCAGGCTGCTTTCCCACCTTCCCAGGGTCGTGTGATCCCAAACCTTTGGCAAAACTGGCTTCAGCCATTTCTCCTCCAAGGGGCCAGGCGTCTAATGAGGCTGGCACCTCCCAGGCTCTGGGCCCCCAGGGCTCCTTTACACGTGAACCACTCTGCCCATGTCCTGGCCTCTGGTGCATTGGGGTGTTTTACTGATTATTTTTAGGGGAGTGGCTGAATGTAGATACTGCACCAGGCCCTGGGTCATGTACGGTAGCCCCAGAGGAACAGAAAACCATCTTCCTGAGGCACAGAGTACTTCAAAATGGAACTGAGGGACAGACTGGATTTGGGGTGCAAGAGAGAGGGCAAATTTGAGACTTTCCAGGTGGGAGTCTCTGATGGAATCGGGACCACTAGAGTGGACAGAGGGCCGTGTGCTGAGTTGGGAGCACCTCTGCAAGGTGCGGACAGCTGGATTTCCATAGACAGATGGCCCCAAACACAAGTGGACATGCCTAGGGCTGGGGCCCAAAGCCAGCCACACCCACTCTCTGATGCTTTGACCCAAGGGATGGCTCTGGACATGTCCTTGTGCGGTACACTGCCACGCAGGAGCCTGGCCCTTGAGGTGGAGCCTCGCCAGCCCCACAGTTTACGGCCTGTACTTCTTCCCGGTGAGCACAGGCCAGGCCTTGCTCACCACTGCTGCCCTTCCTCCCCCCCGCCCGCCATTGCAGTGCGTGCTGTGCACCGGCTCCTGGAACATCGCCACCATGGCGTCACCTGGCCCAGCACTGAGCATTCCATCACTCAGCTAACCAACTCCATCATCCGGCGTGTCAACGAGGCTTCCGGTCTCTACCAGATGTTTGGGGTGCTGGCGGATGTCATCCTGCTGAAGGAGTGAGTGACGCTTCCCATAGCCCCACCTGCCCTCCCTGTGCTCTGCCTCCCTGGAACACCCCACACTGTGCTGCTTTCTCTGTTCTTTGTGCAGCGTAGCCCAAAAGTCTGTTCTGGAGTGAGGAGTTCCCTCTCGCTGGGGCCAGTTGGTCCTAGTTTTCACCAATCAGGCAAACAGTGGTAGTCAGTGCCCAAGAAGGACACAGTGTAGAACGTAGCGGGGACAGGGCTGGCGGGGAGGCCAAGACGCAAGCAGGTGGGGGTGGGGCCCGCAGAGCAAGAGCTGTCAGCCAGAGAGCGCAGCATGATCCATGCACACGCTCCAGGGGCGCGAGAGGAAGTCCTTGTGCTTGGTGCATGAGCTGAGCTCACGTCATGCTTGAGCCCCTTTCCCACTGACACCACACTGAGGGCAGAGCCGGCCAGCGGCACCGCCTAGAGTCTGGGCAGCGTGGCCCGTTCCGCTGCCCTCACCCAGCCCCACGTGCAGCCCTGGTCTGTCCTCACCCGGCAGCTGGGGTGCTGCTCCCTGGAGAGGAGCAGTTGCGGAGTGCCTTGCTCCCTGACCCCCACATCACAAGGCTGCTTCGCTCCTTGGGCCTCTCCCTCATTGTCCTCTTCGCCTGCAGTCGTGCTCCCAGATACCCGGGTTGCAGCTTCTGGAATGTGTCCTAGGTAGAAGAGAAGGCAGCTCTCACAGCAGTGGGAGCAAGGCAGGGTCCACACTGCACCCCGGGGCTGGCGGGAGGGACACCCCGCCCCATGAAGCCTGCTCCTCTCCCCTCTACACCTCACCCCACCCAGGAATGCCACGAGGTTTGAGTACCTGGAGGAGTTCCCCATGCAGATGCTGGCCCAGCTGGAGAGCCTCACAGGAAGGACGGCCAAGCATGGCCTCTTCGTCATCAACATGGAGTATGGCAAGAACTTCTCAGGGCCTGACAAGGATGTCTTCTTTCATGACCGCTCTGTGGGGCACACGGAAGACGCCTGGCAGTCGAACTTCCTCCACCCTGTCATCTACTACTACAGGGACCTTCCCACCGGTGAGCCAGGACCGCCTGGGGGTGGCACCTCTTGCATCCATGGTCCATAGAGTTGTCACCAGTCAGCCCTAGCAGAGCTCCTTTGGCTGGCAGAAGGGGACCCCAGGGGAGCCCTGCCCAGAGACCAGGCAGGAGCAGAAGATCTGAAAACGGTGAATGCCAATTCCAGATTCTGCCACCTATCATGACCTGCCTGAGCCACAATGGAGTGGCCACTAAAAGAGGGACAGTGTCAGATGGGGACCCCCAGGCTGAATATTAAACTGGAGGGGACCAGGAACTTGAGCTGATAAACAGTGTAGAAAAGCTGGATGAAGTTCCCAGTTCTATTGCTATGTGACACAGGCCAGGGGTCAACCTCTCTGGGCCTCACCTTTCTTATCTGTAAAATGGAGGTGTCGCTTGTACCCTCCTTGGAGGGGTGCATGGGGGTTCAGACAGTGCACAGGATGCCTGTGGCAGTGCACAGCATAGCTGCCCACGGTCTGGAGGGCAGCCAGTGCAGGGGGTGGCCCAGCTGGCGGCTGCTCCTAAGGGCAGACATAGCATTAACTGGCAGGAGGGACAGGGGTGTTGGTCTGTACTGAATGTGGGCAAAATAGTCACCTTGAGCCAAGCTCCCAGTACAAGGCCAGTCGGGTCTTAGCTCGGTGGCCATTTGACCAGGCACTGTGGAGGAAGGTCCATGGCAGAGGAAGTGGGGCTCAGGGAGTCTGAGACACTGTCCGTGCAGGGCTCACAGCAAGCCCAGTTTTCAGGCAGCCGTGATGGGCCTCCCCACGTGTCTCACCGCCTTCACATTACTGGTCTTAGCCACCCTCTGGAGCCACAGCGCAGCCCTTGTCCTCTTCCCCGTGTCAACTTCCAGGGGTCAGAAGGCGGTGGTAAATGAGCTGTAGGGTGTCAAGATCGCACAGGGTGAGCTGGGGGTGGTGGCACCTATGATCCAGCACTCAGGAGGCTGAGGCAGAAGGCTGGCTGTGAGTTCAAGGCCAGCCTGGGTGACATAGTGAGACCTTGTCTCTCAAAAATCATGGCGGGACGTTGGGACCTGCAGGTGGCAGGGCTGGCTGTGATGTGGTGCGCTTCCCCCCATCCCATACCCCAGAGCAGGAAGTGAGGTTCCGCCCAGCCCACTGGGCCCTGCCTCGGCCCACAGCCATCCACCACATTGTGGAGGACTTCCTGACTGACTGGACCGCCCCAGTGGGGCACATCCTCCCGCTGAGGCGCTTCCTGGAGAACTGTCTGGACACCGACCTGCGAAGCTTCTATGCAGGTAACTCGAGTTCCCAGGAGTCGGGAAGGTGCGGAAGATCCATGCTGTGTGGCATCTTCAGACTCCATCTCAGAACCCAAACTCCTGGGCTAGAAGCTAACTGATGCCCCCTTCCAGCACAGTAACCCTAGAACTACAGAATGGTATGTCCTCCTTAAAAACTGGACAGGAAGCTGGGTGTGGTGGCACATGTCTGCGATCCCAGCCCTCGGAGGCTGAGGCGGGAGGATCGCTACGAGTTTGAGACTAGCTTGGGCTACAAAGTGTGTTCAAGGCCAGCCTGAACTGTGTAGCAAGACCCTGTCTCAAAAAGACCAAAATGAAAATAAATGAATGAATGAATGAATGTATGAATGGACAGGAGCCAGGCGTGGTAGTGCACACCTGTAGTCCTAGCACTTGGTGAGGTGGCCCTTTGTTTCTGCGGTACTGGCGACTGAACCCAGCTATATTCCCAGCCCTTTTTTTTTTTATTTTGAGACAGGTTATCTCAAAAGCTGCCGGGCTGGGGAGATAGCTCAGGGGCACAAGTGCCTACCTGGCAAGTGCAAGGTCCTGAGTTCGATCCCCAGTTCCAAAAAAAGAAAAGTTGCCAAGGCTAGGTTCAAACTTATGATTCTCCTCCCAGAATTCTGGGACTACAAGCACACACCACTGCTCCCAGCTACTGTAGTACTGGGGAGGCTGAGGCAAGAGGATTGCAGGTTTGAGGCCAGTCTGGGGTACAAAACTAGTTAAAGGGTGGCCTGAACTGCGTAGCAAGAATGTATCTCAAAGGGTCAGGGATATAGCTCAGCAGCATAAACTCCATCCTGACAAGCACAAGGTCCTGAGTTCAACCCCAGTATGACAAAAAAAAATGTATCTCAAAAAACCAAAAACCATGGGGCTGGAGAGATACCTCCATGGCACAAGTACCTGCCTGGCAAGTGCAAGGTCGTGAGTATGAACCCTGGTCCTGCAAAAAAAAAAAAAGTCTAAATTAGGGGCTGGGAGATAGCTCAGTAGAATAAGCACTTGCCTGGCAAGCACAAGGGCCTGAGTTCAATCCCCGGTTCTGAAAAAAAAAGAAAAAAGGAAAACCAAAAACCAAAAAGGGGAAAAGACCATTAGGAAAATAAACTCCCAGAGGCCTTGGAAAGCACAAGGCATGACTGGGCCTGCTGCCCATGCCTGGCCCCAGTGCTGGGTTTGTACTGAGCAGCCCCTGGGAAGATGAGATGCACAGCAGGAGAGCTCTAAGACCCTCAGGCACATCTTAGGTCCCAGGGTAGCAGAAGTGGAAAACGCTGCAGTAGGAAAACAGAAGAGGTTATCTTTTAGAGTAATGTGAGTAGAGTACCGTGAAAGAAATCTTCCCCGTGAATCTCCAACCGCCAGGCCTGCTCTGGTGAAGAAATAGAAGCAAATGCAAACTTTCCTTGGGGAAAAACACTCTTACAAGTGAGGCCTCCAAGAAGCCCTGCAGGGGAAGCTCTGAGGAACAGGAATTCCCAGTGAAAATTCACCTAACGCCTAAGGATGGAGACCACCGGGAGGGAGTACTGGGAGAAGCAACCTGAAGGATCAAACCCGAAAACAAAGGCCGCAGTGTTGGAATGGTCGGGTAGGAAGGATAGCTGAGAAACAAAGCATATTACGCAAATATAATGAAGGGGGGAAGAAGAATGTACATTTTGGCAGGAGAGGGAGGGGCTAAGTGGAACAGCAGCTGCCCAGCACACATGAGGCCCTGGGTGCGGAGTAGAGACTACCAAAGTAGGGCAGTTCTGGAAAGGATCTAAGTAGAAGTTCTCAAAATAAAAGAACTACAAAGTCCAAGGCACAGGTTTAGGGCTGCTTTCTACACAGATGGAGAGAGAACTGGTAAACTAAAAGATGGGTCTGTGTTGCACCCAGAGGGGGGTTTGGGGAGGGAAGGGAAAGCAGCTAAAATAAGCCAGACTTTTGTCTTCTTTTTTTTTTTTTTTTTTTTTTTGCAAGACCAGGGTTTGAACTCATGACCTTGCACTTGCCAGGCAGGCACTTATGCCACAGAGCTATCTTCCCAGCCCCTAGATTTTTGTCTTTTTAAAATCTCTGATGCCAGGCATGGTGATGCACACCTGTAATCTCAATGCTAGGAAGCAGAGGCTGGAGGATCACAGTGAGTTCAAGCCCACTCTGGGCTACAAAGTGAGTTCAAGGCCAGCCTGAACTACATTAAGGAGACCTTGTTTCTAAAAAGAAAAAGGCCAGTGAGATAGCTCAGTGGTCTAAAGTGTCAGCTTAGGCAACCGCAGAGACTGCGGTTTGATCCCTGGCACCACATGCTGCGGCAACCCCCATCCCCACTGCGGTTTGATCCCTGGCACCACATGCTGCGGCAACCCCCATCCCCAGGGCAGGCTGAGGCAGCCATAATACAAAGAAAGAAAGAAAGAAAGAAAGAGAGAGAGAGAGAGAGAGAGAGAGAGAGAGAGAGAGAGAGGGAGAGAGGAAGGAAGGAAGGAAGGAAGGAAGGAAGGAAGGAAGGAAGGAAGGAAAAGAAAGAAAATTTCCATTTAAAAAAAAAACAAAAAAAACCTTAGTACTTAGTAAACCCCTGAATGCCTAGAATATTGATACTTTTTTTTTTGTCTTTTTGAGATAGGGTCTCACTTTGCAGTTCAGGCTGGCCTTGAGCTCACTTTGTAGCCCTGGCTGGTCTCAAACTCATAACCATCCTCGTACCTCAGGCTCCCACGTGCTGGGATTACAGGCGTGCATTAGCACACCAAGCTGATTCTCTTTTTTTTTTGGTGGTACCAGGGATCAAACTCAGGATCTTGCACTTGCCAAGCAGTCTCTTATGCCACTAAGCTACATCTCCAGCTCCTTTTTTTTAAATTGAGAAAACATCTGTTTAATACTGTTGTGTGTCAGAGACCACTCTTACCACATCAGAGTCCAGCCTAGCCCAGGCAGAGCACAGGAGTCTTTGTTTCATCCTGAATCTGCTTGGAAATTATGCAGAATCTGTGGTATGAGATTGTTAGTCATGTACACATACAAGCATGTCATGTGCATACACAGTTAATTCACAGAGCCACAGCAAAGCAACTTTGAAGAATTGGCGATGTGCAAGCCGACGTCCTGGACCATACACTGACCTGAGAAGTTAGGGTAAAGTCCTCAGCTTCTAAGAAATGGTCCCCCATTTCTCAAGGTTTTGGGGGACATTTAAAAATGCCAGTGTTGGGGGCTGGGGAGATAGCTCTGAGGCACAAGTGCCTGCCTGGCAAGTGCAAGGTCGTGAGTTTGAACCCTGGTCCCACAAAAAAAAAAAAAAAAAATGCCCAGTGTCAACTAGATGTGATGATGTATGCCTGTCATCTTGGCACTCTGTGGCTCCAGCCGAGAAGTTCATTTGCCCAAGCCTGGGCGGTTTACTGACATAGTGAGACCTTGTCTCAAAATTAAAAATAATGTCAAGGACTGGGGATGCAGCTCAGTGCAGAGACGCTGGGTTAATGCCTAATATTGCAAAAGTAAAGCCAGTGCGTGTCAGGGGCCATATTCCCACCCTGAACTGTGGGTCCCGGGCAGCCGTGGTCCCAGCCCTTCAGTGTGGCTGCCCTGAGCAGGGAGCAACCCTTGGGCAGCAGGCCGGCCGGCCAGGGGCTGGGCTTCACTCTGCTGATGGGCAGCTGCCTGTCTTGCCTCAGTCTGTGTTGGGCACCGGTGGCCCAGGCTTGCAAAAGGTGGTGCTGGCTAAGCAGCCCCCTGGCAGTCCTCCCTGGCATCTGCTCTCTTCCCTGCTCTGCGAGGCTGCCATGCGCTCCTGCTAGAGGCCTGTGTGTCGGGAGTTGGGTGACACAGGAGCTGGGCGTGGGGTTGCCGTGAGTTTGAGGCTTGTCTGTAATAAGTTCAGTGACAGACCCTGTCTCAAAAAAAAAAAAAACAGGCAAGGGCATGTGTGGAGCTCCAGTCAGCTTATTTGCCCCTAGGAGCCTGACAGTATTCTTCATCACATGCTTGTGTTTTACATGAGATAGGAGCAGCTGGAAGTGAAAAGGTTTCCCCACAGTTGCAAAAGGACTCCAGCCAGGTTCTGACACTCCAGCGTCCAGCTCGTCTGTGACTCCCTCAGAACACAGCGCACATTCGTTTCTTCTCTGTTTACTTAGTCAAAGCCCTAGGAGTACAGCAGTCCCTCGTTATCTACGGGGGCACATCCCCAGTGGATGCCTGATACGACAGAGAAGAGCAAGCCCTGATCCTGTAGCCTGTGGCTCCGTGTCGTTCATCAAGGGGCTACCTTGCTGAAAGCTTCATAGAGGCCCAGTGCTTTGTGGCATAACATGTTGATGCTGGTCAGAGCACATTTTCTGTTTATAAAGTCCTTCCCATCTCATCTAAGTGGATGTGCACAATGTAATTGTGCAGTTTAAGGTGCAACAGAAAAACTAAGCAAGAATTTGTTTTTCTTCCTCACAGTTTCATAGAGAGAAGATGGGTTCATAGATCTTATCATCAGGGCCCCCAATTCCTTTTTAGGTCTAGAACTGTCACCTTTTCACCTAAAGGAAATACTTTGTGGCTTTTCCTTGACACATCCAAATTGCCACCATCACTGGCCTTGTGCTTTGGGGCTACTGTTAAGTAAAATAGGGAAGGGTAATCTGATAGCTAAGGTGGTTACTGCCGAGAAGGTAGCATATACAGGGTGGCTACATTGGACGGAAGGAAGATTCACATAGGAACAGAGCAAGAGCGACCTAGATTGGACCACACTGCTGAGAATAGCATGACATAGTGTAAAACATGGCTAGTTTATTTCTGGAATTTTCCATTTAATATTTTCAGACCATTGTTGACTACAGATAACTGAAACAACAGAAAACGAAATGATAATGAGAGACCACCACACATGGTTGAGAGACTTCTCTCCTATCCTCCTCACCTCTGTTCACGTTCCCCCAAGGAGCCGCTGTGAGCCCCATGCTCATTGCTTCTAGCGGCTGCACTCTGCTCATGGCTTCCTTTGGTTGTGTCTTCCCATTGCTGGGTAGTGCGCGTCCACAGCTATTTTGTCTCTCAGTCTTAGGGCTGGCATTGCCCCACCTTTCTGCTGTGCCATTGATAAGGATTTACCAGTTTCATCTTTTTTGGTCCACCTTAGTGCTTAGAACACAGCTTCGCCCATGATTCTTAACTCAGCTATTATTGCAGCAGGCTCTGGGCTGCGAATGGCATTGATCACAGAGCGACCTCTGTGCCTGTGGTCCAGGGCCACTCGCGGTGGCTGTGGTCCCATCCCGGCCTGGCTTCCCGCAGAGCATGCTGCTAGGCTGGTCTCCGGGAGCCATCACCTCAGTGGCGTGGGGCTTTCACTTTGGAGCTGGTGCTCCCCAGGTGTCGAGACAGCCTCCTGGTTTGGGACCCTTGTGGAGACTCACAGGCGTACATGGGTGGCCTAGAAAGGTTAAAATGATCCCAGTTAAAGGGATGGAGGGTGCTGGGCAAGGCCCCTGGCAAGCCCTGACCCTGGCCTGCAGCACTGTAGTTCTCCCTGCACCTCCCCACCTGACTCTTTCTCCCTTTGTTTTTGTGTAGAATCTTGTTTCCTGTTCGCCCTCACGCGCCAGAAGCTGCCCCCCTTTTGCCAGCAGGGGTACCTGCAAATGCAGGGGCTCATGAGCTCCAAGAGCCTTCGGGAGCATGGTGTGGAGAGCGGGCTCCTGCGGGACTATGCCACCGTGGGTCAGGTGCTGGAGGACAGTGGTCAGCAGCGTGATGACCAGGAGCCAGGACGTCACCCCTCGGCCACAGGGCAGCTGATCCGGTCCCTCAGCAGCAACAAGGAGGAGCTCTGACTGCTCTCTTCGGCTGTGGGCAGAGTGGCTGGGTTCCCCTCAGGCCCAGTCAGGCCTCCTATTTCCTTGCAGCCTGGAACTCCCACAGACGTGTGAGTGAGAGACCGGGCAGACCCTCACCAGGGCTACACCAAAGCAATCTTCAGGGCATTTGAGGGCCGGGATGCCACGCCTCAGTCAGGGCCCTTCCTCCCATTGTGGTCCCTGGTGCCAGGTGGCCGGGTCAGGAGAAGGGCCTCCTCCACCAGCTGTGCCCTGCCTTCCCCAGCTGTCGTCTCCAGCAGACCCCGAGCTGGATCCTGGCTGTGGAGCATTTCACAAGTGGAACCCATCCTCATCTTCATAAGGGGTTGCAGTAGGTGCTGTAAAACAAAAGCTTAATGTCCTCCACCAGGTCTTGGGCTGTGGGATTTTCATCCGAGACTGCTGCTGAGGACCCCTCCCGGGAGGTGTGGAGTCCCTCCCAGAGTCCCCAACCACAAGTGCCTGTGCGCAGTGGCCTCTTGCCCTGCTGCCTCGTCCACAGCTTC
>PVKN010002408.1:0-42678 GCA_004027915.1 Capromys pilorides | reverse complement strand
TTTGTTTGCTTGTTGTGTTTGTTTGTTTATTTATTTATTTATTTCGTGGCTGGCTCAGCCTGCCCTGGTGGTGGGGCTGGCGCAGCATGTGGTGCCGGGGATCGAACCGCAGTCCCTGCAGTTGCCTGAGCTCTCCTAAGCAGGTGCCTTAGACCACTGAACCATCTCGCCGGCCCCGCTGATGTGTTATTTGAGCTGGTGAATCTTTAATCAAACAGTAGGGGCATCAGACCAGGGACCAGGAAGGCACCTGCAGGAGGTGCTGGGCAACCTGGGAGAGCGCCTTGCCCTCTCTGGGCTCTGTCAGTTGGGATATGGCAGAGTCCCTGCCCACTCCAATGACCACAGTGACAGCTGCCGTTTTCCTATGCAGATGTAGATTCCCCCGGAACCTCAGCCAGGAGCCGTCTGATGCCCGTTTTACAGATCAAAAGACTGAGGCCTAAGTGGGGCCTCACTGCAGACAAAGCTAGTAACTTTGGTTGGCATGGGGATCCGGGGACCTGTGCTGACTCCAGTGGGGAAGAGGACTGGGGTGGCTGCTCAGGAGACCCCAGGTGGCCAAGTCCTGGTGAAGGAAGAGGAAGAAGAGGCAGAGGAGGCTGAGGGCAAAGAGAGCCAGACTTTCTAGATACCTAGGGGACAGAGGCCTGCAGGGTGAGGCTCCCATCCTGGACCAGGGCGGGATTTCCTTGCCACAGCCCCTGATGCAGCCTCTCTCAGGGCGAAGCCCTGGGCCTAGAGCTGGAAGGGAGCCGAGAGTCTGTAGGGGTTGACGGCTTGTTCCACACTCAGTGGCCGCTCCAGGAAGAGCAGCCTGGTGGTTCCTCTCGCCCTGTGAAAGGTCCTGATGTGAGCGTCCTTGGAAGCGAGTAGCTGACAGCAGGGTGCAGCAGGGTGGGGGACCCTGTATCCTAGCAGTCTCTTCATGGGCCCAGCATGGTGGTGGCCAGGGCTCTGTGGATGCCAGTCTGAGCCCTGTGAATCCCCTAGCCCTGCCGCTGAAGGGTTCAGAGGCAGGGACTTTTCTGGAGGCCTCAGAGGCCACCTGGCTTGAGAACCACATCCCTGCCACCTTGTCAGAGTTCCAGTTCGCTTTCCTGGTCTTGGCATTGGAGCTCATGGGGTTGGCCATGTATGAAGGGACTCGGAAGGCGGCGTGTGTGGCTCTAGTGTGTGGCTCCTCACAGGGCCTGGCTGCTGGGAATGCGGCAGTTTTTCTTCTGCTTTTCCAGGTTTCCCAGCCTTTCCCCTGCTGCTGGCTGTGCTGTTTGTGTGGCCAGGTCTCCTCCTGGTGGATGCTCGCGAGATCTCCAGCTTCATTCAAGCAGCTCCTCTTGGCCACTGCTGGCTGGGCCTCTGTCGCTGGCACTGCACTTACTTTCTGCTTCCTTCTTTGTTTTCTTTCTTTTTCAGTTCTGGGCCTTTGCACTGCAGCCCCAGCCCTCGTGTAGGCATGTATGTATGCATTTTAAATTTTTGTTGTGAGACATGGTCTCCCTAAAGTGCCCAGGCTGGACTCTCAGTCCTCCTGCCTCAGCCTCCCAAAGTGCTAAGATTACTTTGGGAGATAGATCTGACCTATCTGCCTGACTACCCTTTATCTTTATTTTTAAAAGTATTAAATGTACTGGGAAAAAGAACAGGGAACAGGACTAGCTCCTGAGAGGCAGGAGGGGTCCGGAATGGGTTGCCCTCTCCTTTCTTTTTAGCATCACTGCAAGAGCTGAGATCTCTGAGCTTTGGGGGTGCCCCCCACTTTTGCTAGCAAAGTTCCAACATTTGATCAGCGGGGGAGCTGTTTGGTGAACGCCGGCCTGCTCAGTATCCGCGCGGCTTGTCCCATCGCTGTGCTTCAGGACCTGCACACCTCAGTCGTCACCGACCCGCCTCCTGTTGCTCTCAGCCCGGCTTGCAGACACCTCTGGGCCTCATTGCTTGATCCCTAGGAGGCACGTGAGGGGCCTGTGACGAAGGGACGCTGAGGTGCACCTGGCAAGGCTATGAAAAGCCCCTGTGCCCCAGCGCCATGGGTGTCTTGAGGAAGGCCAAGCAAGGCCTGCGAACACCGCTGCGACAGGCAGTGAGGGCCTGGACTCAGACTCCTGTCAGCACCGAACCAAGTCATGGTCACACTCGGCGTCCCTCCAGGCAACACAGCCTGCTGTTGCCTCATCGGGTCTGTGTGCAGGCGGACAGGGCTGGGGGTGCGTCAGTGCTCCCATGGTGCCGCTTAGGCCGCGCAAGCGCTGCTCGCAGCCCCTGCTGCTGCTCTGATTCACGGTAGTCAGGACCTAGTTCTTAGAATTCTGTTCCACATACTGCTTCTTTGCCCCCGTCGCAGCATTCACAACATGAAATGTTCCCTTCGGGCACTAGGTTGACATGGCTCGTGATAAGTTGCATGCCTGGATCCTCATATGTGTCACTGGGCAAACATAGGGAGACTGAAGGCTCTGTGTTGACTTGCCTTTGGACCGTGTGGGTAATGTGCATATGAAATGAGAATTTTGAGTTTAGGCCTAAGTCGCTTCCCCGACAGTGCACTCTGTATATGGAAATACTCTTAAAATTTGAAAAGCTTAAAAGCCATGATGCTTCCAGGCCTGGGCGTTTTGGATAAGGCATACACTTGTGTTTCTAGGGTCCAGAAGGGGCTGTTAGTTAGCTTTTTGTTGCAGTGACAAAATAGGTGGCAAACACGACTTAAAGGGAAAACGCTGTACCCTGCCTCACGGTTCCAGAGGTTCAGTGCCGAGTCAGCGGCTCCTAGCAGGCGGAAGGACACCAGGAGGACGAGAGCACAGCAGGGGTGCAGCGGGAGAAAGGGGCCAGGACCAGAGCGCCTGACCGGGTCACAGCTCCGGGGACCGCTGCTGCCCCCCAGGGCCCAGCCCGCCGGCTCGGCGCTGCCTACTCCAGCCACCACTGAACGCAGTCCTTGTCACAAGAGGGATTGTTCCGCACCTTTTGCTTTCTCTTCCTGACCAAGCGTCTACTGCCACACACAGGACTGCTCCTGGACGCGTTTTCAGCGTTCTCCTTCTTTTTGCAGAGTATGCCGAATTTCTGCACTGCAAATCCAAAAAGTTTACAGACTTCGATGAAGTCCGGCAGGAGATTGAAGCGGAGACGGACCGGGTCACGGGGACCAACAAAGGCATCTCCCCAGTGCCCATCAACCTGCGGGTCTACTCGCCGCACGGTAGGCAGGTGGCGGGGAGGGCGGGGCCGGGGCTGAGCGGGCGGGAGGGGCCAGCTCTGCTCATGCGCAGAACCTAGGCAAGTGCATCTGCCCGCGCAGCTGCAGCTGCGGGGTGGCTGCTCCGGCGAATGGCTTCTGTGTGGCCTGTCCAAAAGGGCAGCACTGGGCGGGGGTGCAGCTCAGGGAGAAGGACGCCTTTGCTTCAAGGCACTGGGGCTTCAGGTCTCTCTGTAAGAGCTACAGCCAGGTGCCGAAGCACAGGCCTGGAACCCCAGCCCTGTGAGGCTGCTTTGGGAAACGCTGCCGCAGAGGAAAGAATGACGACACCAGGCGTGGTCATTACAAACCTCTCATTCCAGCGCTCCTGAAGGCTGAGGCAGGAGGATCATAATATAAGGAATTAGCGAGACCCAGTCTCAAAATTAAAAGTTAAAAAAAAAATCTGTAGATGCGGTTTAGTGTGAAGACCTGGGGGTTTCATGTCCACTGGGAAAAAAAAAACAAACCAACCAGGACAAGAGCAGGCAGCTGGGCACAGAGCAGGCACACGTGACCCGGGGTTCCAGGCTCAGCACTATCAAAAAGGAGGTGCCAGAAATCAGGCTTTTGTATAACTTGTCCCAACTTTAAGAGTCTGTATTCTGACACCAGCATGTGATTGTGCAGAGCCTCCAGCCCTGAGGTCTGGCTTGCTACCTCAGGTGGGAGGAAGGGCTGTTTTGTTTCCCTTTTGGTTTTAGCCCAGGCAGTCTCAAACTTGTGGTGATTGTCCTGCCTCAGTCTCCCAGGGGCTGGGATTATGGCGAGCACCTCTATGCCCTGCAGTATGTGTGTATATATTATGTATGTGTGTGCGCAGTACAATCGTGGCATGCCACGGGAACCACTTATTTCTGTTGTGTGTGTGATTGTTTCAGAGTAGTTTTTTGGGACAGGATCTTGCTGTGTAGCCCAGACTGGGCTTGAGTTCCTGGCAGTCCTCCTGCCTTAGTGTCAGGATTATAGACTCAAACCACCACACCTAGATTCAGAGTTTCTTTTCTTTCTTTCCTTTTTTTTTTTTAATCTTTCATTTCTTCGTTTTTTTAGTCCAGGGTCTCACTGTGCAGCTTGGACTCATAGCGATCCCCCTGTCTCAGCTTCCACAGCACTGGGATCACAGGTGTGCGCCACCAGTCCCAGTTTTGGTGGCCGGCACAGTGAGCCCAGTCTGGGGCCTGAACAGCATGCAGTACCAGGGATCGAACCCAGGTCCTTGTGCTTGCCAGGCAGGCACTTAGACTGCTGCACTATCTCTCCAGCCCAAGTGTAACTTATCAGAGCACCATCATTTTGCTTCTGAGGCTTCCTTGGCATTGGCTGAATGGATAGATGGATGGACGGATGGACCAGAATTTGTTTAGCCATTTATAAAACACAGCTCTGTGTCGGTGGAGCAGAGCAGGCCCAGGGGGTCTCGGTCCTCCCTCACAGAGGGATTACTAGTACACAGATGTAGCCAGGGCTGAGGATATGGCTCTGTGGTAGAGTACTCACCTAGGGCGAGCAAGGTGCTGGGCATAGTGGTGTGACCTGGCATGCAGCACTGTGGGAGGCTGAGGCAGGGGGATTGCAAGTTCTAGTCCCACCTGGGCAACATAGCAACACCCTGTCTCAGAACATAAATGAGGGCTAAAGAAGTGACTGTAGCAGAGTGCCCATAATTTGACCTGCAATACACAGCAAAGGAAGAAAGGAAGGAAGAGAAGAGAAAGGGGTGTAGCCCGCGGGCACGTGTGGCCGCCTGTCCTGGACTCTGACCACTGTGCTCTGATTTCCTCTCAGTGTTGAACTTGACCCTCATTGACCTCCCGGGCATCACCAAGGTGCCCGTGGGGGACCAGCCCCCCGATATCGAGTACCAGATCAAGGACATGATCCTGCAGTTCATCGGCCGGGAGAGCAGCCTCATCCTGGCCGTGACGCCTGCCAACATGGACTTGGCCAACTCTGACGCCCTCAAGCTGGCCAAGGAGGTCGACCCCCAAGGTACCTGGAGGGCTCGGGCGGCGACCCCTCTCTCCGGCCCTCCTTTCTCCTTAGGAGCAGTGTGTCGCGGGAGGCCACCGTGGGGCGGTTGGCTGCCCTTCCCCGGGCATCATGGTGCCTCCTGTTGTTGTGCAGTGTCAGACAGGTTGCTGTCGCTGACGGTGCCCTGGGCCTGTCACTGACAGAGGGGCGATTGGGGCTCAGCTTTGGAGCCTCTGGGCCAGCGACGGCGAACCTTCTAGAGCGTTCAGTCCTAGGAGCAGCCTGCTGTGGCGTGCGGGCTGTAGCTCTGCCACTGGTGGTCTAGGCCGTGGGAGGTGGGCCTGGATAGTTGGTGAATCTGAGAATGATCAAGAAAACCAAGCCAAGTAGCCGCTGGGCCTGTTGTCCCCTCAGGAGGCTGTAGGGCAGCTATGTGTGGTAGTGTAAGCTATAATCTTACAGCACTATGTAATCCCAGCATTTGGGAGGCTGAGGCAAGAAGATCTCCCTAAATTCAAGGCCAGCCTGGGCTACATAGTGAGACCCGATCTCAAAAAAACAAGAACAGAAAGGTCCAGCTGTAACCTCAGCCCTCGCTGACAGGACACACACGAGCCCCGAGCCCCCGGCTGAGTGTTACTTGTCCTCTCGGAGGAGTGCGCACCCCATGGCGTGGTGGGAAGAGCAGCCCCGGCTGCAGGCTGCTGTGGGGAGGTGGGGGTGGCAGCGGCTGAACCCAGGGTGCCCGAGTCTGGCTCTCAGGTACCCACTGTGCCAGGCTCGGTCTGGTCTTTGGGGGTGCAGCAGGAAATATGAGGAACAGACCAGACACTGACGCTGCAATGAGGGAGACGGCAGTAGCACGAGGTCTGCCCAGGGGTGGCAAGCGTGGGGATCTCTGGAGGTGAGCGGGTCCCTGAGGAAGTGAGGTTTAGGCTAGAGCAGAAACGAGAAGAGGCCAAACCCAGGAGAACAGACAGCAGGGCGACGTGACCCTGGGGTGCCCTGACCCTGGGGTGCCCTGACCCCGGAGTGTTGCCACCAGGGGTCTGGTGTGGCTGCCGTGCTGCCTGTCATGGGGGCAGTGTGGGTTGAGGGCAGAAGGGGTGGGGCGCGTAGACAAGCCTGTCACCCCAGCACTGGGAGCGGAGGCAGGAAGACCGCCAGTTCTAGCCCGCTTTGGACAACTTAGCAACTTTTATGACCTGTCAAAAGATAAAAAGGGGTGGAGGTGGAGCTTAGCGCAAAGGCCCTGGGTTCCATCCCTAGTGCTGCCCGAAAAGGGAGCTGCCGTGGGCCTCGGGCCTGCTTCTGGGTTCTGGGGTTGTTACCCAAGTAAGGCACGACAAAGACACTTCTTTTGTGGTGCTAGAATTGGACCCAGGGCCCCTGCACTGAGCTTCATCCTAGCCTTTTTTGGGGATGTGGTCTACAGGATCTCACTACAGATTGGAGTGTAGTGGTCCTCCTGTTTTCAGCCTCCCAAAAGTGCTGGGATTATAGGCATGCGCCACCATGCCCAGTCTCCCAGCCCTTTTTGTTGTTTGTTTGTTTTTTGTCTTTTTGAGACAGGGTCTCACTATGCAGTTCAGGCTAACCTTGAGCTCACTTTTGTAGCCCAGGCTGGTCTTGAACTTGCACCAGTCCTCCTGCCTCATCCTCCCAAGTGCTGGGCCTGCACCACCACGCCCGGCTTCCCAGCCTTTTTTTGTTTTGAGTCAGGGTTGCCCAAGCTGGGCTGAAACTAAAGCTCCTGTCTCAGCCCCGCAGAGTCTGAAATTGCATGCATATACCACATACCTATTGTTTTTGCTTTGTTTTGTTTTGTTGGCTTGGTGTTTTGACATAGGGTCCCTATATATTCAAGGGTGGCCTTGAACTCGGCAGTCATCCTGCCTCAGCCTCACTAGGGCTGGAATTACAGGTGTGCGCCACCATGCTCCTTTTAAACTTTTTTTTTTTTTATGTATTTGGATTTGATTCTTTTTTTGTGTGTGTGGGACCGGGTTGCAAACTTGTGACCTTGCACTTGCCAGGCAGGCACTTGTGCCACGGAGCTATCTCCTCGGCCCCTGGGTTTCATTCATTCTGATACAGGGGAAAAAATGAAACTTCCAATCTAAAAGATACCTGGATGAGTTCATGTTCTCTAAAATCGAAGAATGAATTTTAGGAACAAACAGAGGTCAAGAGAAGAATATTTGTTAAGAGAAAGAGCTTCTGTCTGAGAGAAGGGACAGACAGGGGACCCGAGCAGCTTGCCCCCTTTTTTTATGTATTTGGTACAGGGTCTCATTATGCAGCTGGGACTCATAGTGACCCTCCTGTCTCAGCCTCCCTAGCACCAGGATTACAGGCATGCGTCACTACATTCAGTCTCAGTGGCAGCTCAGCGCCCCTGGGAGCTGCTTAGTCCTCTGAGCTATCTCTCCGGCCTATAAACTTTATTAGTACTGTTATTATTATCTTTAATATGTTTAGTACAAGGTCTCGCTACACAAATCAGACTCATAGTGATCTTCCTGTTTTCAGCCACCCACGCTCTGGGATTATAGGCATATGCTACCACACCTAGTCTCAATTGCCGTCTTAGCACCCCTGGGGTGTGGGGCCAGTACAGCATGTTGGGACTCGAACCCTGGTCTCTGCGTCTGCCTAGCAGGTGCTTTAATCCGCTGAGCTATCTGGTTGGCCCAACTCTTTATTTTTAAAGCTCAACCACCTCCCCTTACTTTCCTGTTTTGTGTGTGTGCGCCCGTGCCCAGTTGACACCATCCTGGCTGTGAAAGTCACTTGGTATTGGGCCGGTGCTGCCATCTGTGTCTCAGGCCCTTAGCTCTGTCTGGGTGGGACAGTTCCCTCGGGCTCAATGCCCCTGCCTAGTTCCTCTTTATTTTATTTATTTATTTTTAAATTTTGTTTTATGGTTTTGGGTTTTTTTTTGGTATCATGGCTGGCTCAGCCTGCCCTGGGGCTAACACAGCATCTGGTGCCGGGGATTGAACCACAGTCTCTGCGGTTGCCTAAGTTTGCCTAAGCAGGCGCTTTAGACCGCTGAGCCATCTTGCTATCTTCTTTGGATCTTGATGCCGCCACTGCGTCCTTCTGCTGGCCGCCCATGTGGTGACCCTTCCCCCGAGTGCTCCCCTCCCTGCTGACATGGGCAGCCCATGCTCTCCCTGGTCCCCTCTTGGTGCCCAAGCTGACACCTGCCCTGGTCCCCTCACGCGTGACCCTGCTGCTCAGGCTGGTCGCCAGTGCCAGGTTGGACTGTAAGCACGCTCTGGGCTCTGGGGACAGGAGGGACTCCAGGGGTGGACCCAGGGCCTGTCTGTCTTCATGGGTCCCATGGGAAATGGCTGCTCCCTCATGGCATTGCGGTCCCCGCTCTTCCAGGCCTGCGGACCATCGGCGTCATCACCAAGCTCGACCTGATGGACGAGGGCACCGATGCCCGGGATGTCCTGGAGAACAAGCTGCTGCCCCTGCGCAGAGGTGGGCGCGGTGGCAGGGGCGTCACAGGCTTTGTTTTGTTTTGTGGTGTTGGGGATGCTCGCAGCCCCCTTGTGCTCCTTTCCTTTACTGCGTGCTATTCCAAACATTTCCAGACACTCCAGAAATAGAGGAAGGTCTTCCCGGAAGCCCTTGTGGGCACAGGTGGGCTCCTGTCTCGGGAGCTGCCATGCACAGCCACTGCCAAGTCCCTGAACATCCAGGGCCACTCTGTTGTTTTCTTTCTGGCGATTTTACCACTAATGCTGTTACTGTTGCTCTTGTTATTTGCAATACTGTGAATGGCACCACTCGCCTTCACACTGGGCTACATCCACATACCTTTCAATATTTTTAGACAGGGCCTTGCTAAGTTGCTAAGTTAACCGGGGCTGGGCTCAACCTTGGCCGTCTTCCTGCCTCAGCCTCCCAGAGTGCTGGCTTGAGTGCTATGCCCTACCATGCCTGGCTAGTTTTTCTCATGTTTAAACATGAAATCTTTTAAGTGCTTGTTGTTCACCAGGTAGTATTTTAAGGTCAGTGTTTAAGAACCCATTTAATCAGTTATTCAACCAAAGGGCACTTTTTTCTTCCCCATTTTGTGGAAGAAACTGAGGCTCAGCTGGTGGTTCCGCTCCCAGAGCTGGGGAATAACCAGACCTGGCTCCACACCCCGGCACTCCAGTACTTTATCACTTTGTGACCTACTTGTGTTTCAGGACACTTACACATGTCCTTCAGAAGATTCTAGAATGTTCTGGCCACTTCCTCAAAGAGACCCAAAGGCCATCACACCATTCCTGCCTGTCGGGTGCCAAGGCAGTTTCTTCTTGTCACTGTGTCGTAGTGCCAAGAGCCACCCAGGTTTTTGTTTCCCTTATTCAGGCCACAGCTTCCCTGGGACTCACCCTCAGCAGTGTCACCTGCCTGTCCCCATGGCTGTCCATGTCACTTGGACCTAATGCTTTGCTGTGGCAGTTGCTGCCCAAATGCTGGAATAGGTCTGGGGCAGACTCCAGGCCTCGGTTGTCACCTTCCCCGCTCCAGGAGCGTCAGTGAGATCCTGCGTATTGCAGTGGCCCCGATGAGAGGGGAGCATGGTCGGGACAGTGAGGGTCCGGCCAGGCAGGTGACACTGGCCACGCAGTGGTCCAAGGAAGCTGATCCATGCAACCCACAGCCACTTGGCCCAGCTCTACCTTGCCTCTTGGGGCTCCCCTGAACCCGGGTTCTCGGTATCCAGGGCCGCTGGCAGGGTGAGGAGCCCGTGCCACAGGGTCTCCGCCTCCTGCCTTGCTGGCCCCTCGCCCTGCGCTGGCTTCCTTTCTCCTCCCACGGATGGCAGTGCTTCCCTTTGGGCTGCCCCAGCTCTCACGCTGTCTCCACCTGAGTTTCTGCCCCACACAGCTTGGGTTCCCACCGTGGCCACTGCGTGGCTTTAATCCCAGCACTACTGCCACCAGAGAAAACCAGAGCCTGCCCGTTCCTGCCTCCACGGCCCTCAGCCCCTGCACTGAGAAAGGGATCAAGATGCCCCCGAGTGGCCTCTCGTTGCCTGGCGCAGTCTCCCCATCCCCACATGCAGGAGTTTGGCCTCCCACAGACCTGGCTTCAGATCTTGCTTCCCACCGTGGCCCTGCCTTGGCTTGCCCCACCCCCCATCTGTAAAATGGGCCCACTGGATGAGTGACAGGCATGCCGCCCTCCAGGAGGAGCGCAGACACCCGCCACCGTGAAGATGCAGCACAGTGGCACAGCACTTGGGAGGCTGGCGCAGGAGGATGGCCCGAGTTCAAGACCAGCCTGGCTACATAGTGCCCTCCAGGCCAGCCTGAACGGTGCAGCGAGACTGTGTCTTAGAAACAGAACAAGAAAGAGAATATAGCCTGAATGCCTATGCTTGTCGCTGTGCCCTTTGTCCCCTAGACCCCCCTGCTTTCCCAGTGTTCATCATGCTAACACTAATACCAGTGACCTGCGTACTGAGTCCCCGCCCTCTGTCTGCCCCTGAGGGACGTTTATCTGCCATGGCGCCTGCTGGTCCATGCTTGCTGCCGGGTGTCCGTGTCTGTGGTCAACCGTCCTGGCTCTTCTGGCGCTTGTGTGTACAGAGGTGACACTGGGGATGGAACCCAGGGGCTGCGCGACCAGCTGCAGCCTCAGCATTTGTATTTTGCCACGGGATCTTGCTAAGTTAGGGAGCCGTCCAGCACCGTCCTCCTGCCTCCGCCTCCTGAGGAGCTGGGACTGAAGTGGGCGTCGCCCCACGGGGCCTTATTGATTCATTTATTTCTGTGCTGCTGGGGCGTGGAACCCAAGGCCTCAGCCTGTGCGGCCAGCGCTCCCCGCAGAGCTGCATGAGGCCCCCCGCCCGTCTCTGTGTCTTCTGTCCTTCCTCGCCCGGCCTCCGTGCACGTTCTCTAAACCATGGCCTGGCTTCCCTGGCTTTCCTGGCTCCCTTCTGCTGCGTTTGTGTCACTGCATGTGAGCGCAGCCTTGCGCCCTAGCCCCAGGCCAGGTCCCCTGTGCGCCCAGGCCTCCTGGCATGCTGGCGTGGCCCCTGCCCTGACCACCTCTGTCCCTGCAGGCTACATTGGCGTGGTGAACCGCAGTCAGAAGGACATCGAGGGCAGGAAAGACATCCGGGCAGCGCTGGCAGCCGAGAGGAAGTTCTTCCTCTCCCACCCTGCGTACCGGCACATGGCCGACCGCATGGGAACCCCGCATTTGCAGAAGGCCCTGAATCAGGTATGGCGCAGCTCTGGGCTGCCGTGTGTGGTGGGCCGGGCTGGCCACCGCACGACTGCTTTCACCCATGCTTGCGTTGTCCTAAGTCTGCAGCAGCAGTGATGTTACCAGACTGTTCAGTCCACGTTCACCACTCCCATAAGTGCGTTTAGGCCACAGCGAGGGGCGCTTGCCTGGGGTCCTGGTCTTCCTTCCACCCTGAGTTTAAGGCCAGCTTGTGCTCCCTAGTGAGTTCAAGGCCAGCCTGGTCTACATGTGAGACCCTGTCACAAACAAACAAACAAACAAACAAACTGCATTTAACTCTGAGACTGGTGAGGCCTGTGTCTTCAGTATGGTGCTAATGTGACAGCTGTTAGTATTGCTGTTCTTATTACAGGGGATTTGATTTCCGTTGATTATAACTACTTAGTTATGGGCCTGGAAGTTTGCAGCTGGCTCCTGCTGGGGACCTGGGCATGGGGATTAAAGGCCACATGTCCTGTACCCAGTCAGGGTAGCTGGCAGCACCAAATTATAGCTCTGTGGGAGGCTTCCCCCTCCCCTGGGGTCCCATAAGCACGGTGCCAAGCGGGGTGTCCGTCTCCGCCCCCCAAGCCCTTCTCGTTACCATCCTGCCCAGCCTGAGTTCCTTTCTGTCCACAAAAGCAGGAAGGACTTTGAGAAGTTCCCCTTCTTTTCTACCAAAAAGAACACAATCCCCAATCCCACCCCTCTTGCTTTTTCTGTGCAGCAGGATCTCAGGGAGCCCTGCCTTGCCCTCCTGTGAAGCCCCAGCCCTGACAATGTGCAGCCTCAAGTTCTAGCATCCTGTAGCATATCGTGCGGGGTTCCCCCGGGCCCAGGCCTGCTGTGGGTAGGGCAGTGCCTTGCAGACTGGGCGCTGGCCTGGCCTTCGCCACCTCCCTGCTCAGCCTCGCCGGGGTCATCCCTCACCTGCCCACCCCCAACTCTAGCAGCAGCCAGAATGAGGATCACAGAATGGGCACGTGGCAGTCTGTCCATCTTTCCTTCCTTCCCTCCCTCCCCAGTGCCTGGCCTGGGTGGCAGTGGCATAGCATGAGCAAGGAATAGGGGAGGGACAAGGCCAGATAAGTGCTTGGGCAGTGAGTGGGGGAAGGAAGGAAGTGGGGGAACCCAGGTCCCCTGGGTGGGGCTCTACAGACCAGAAGCCAGCAGGCTGCCAGGGGCAGGAGGTGGGGAGGGGAAGCAGCCCGCCCTGCAGCCCCCTGGTAATCCAGCCCCAAACAAGCAAAGGCCCTCCTGCTCCATCCCATAGGGAGTGAGCTTGTCCCTTCCTCAGAGGTGACATCTGTCACCTCATCTGAGTTTTCTTCGTGGTACACTAGAGAAGGGGACCTGTGTGTGTGTGTGTATGCAATACCCCTTCTCCCTTGTCCTCCCTGCCCTGGACAGCAACACCCCCTAAACCCGTCCTGGCCGTGAACCCTTGCACATTTGGGCTTGATCCATCCTGCCCCCTTGGTCCCCTCCTGTCCCTTCATGCAGTGCCACCTCCCTGTGCTGTGGGGAGCAGTTGGCAGACTCCCAAGTGCCACCCACAGCGGAGCCCTGGCCTTGAGTGCACCAGGCCCCTGTGAAACAGTAATAAAGTAAAAGTAGAAGCACAGAGCTGAAGGGGCTGTGGGAGAGTGGCCTGCCTCCAGCTGCCATGCGCACCGCCCCCCTTGCTCCTCCAGGCTGTCTTTGGGGTGAATGCTTGGCCACCGGGCAGCCCCCTCCCGCTAGCAGTCAGTTCTGCTGTCTCTGTGCTGTGCACTGTACCCCGGGCACTTGTGGCCAGTGCACTGCCTGGGTCAGCTCACCCCGGTCCCCACACAGCCCTCGCTGCCTGGTCCCTGCCAGCAGCTTTGCGGGAGGCCACCTCCCCGTCCTGCCCACATGTCTTCCTGTTGGGGACGCATGGGCTGTCCGTCCACGGTGTTTTGCTCCTTGGGGCCGCCAGGCCTGCCCCCTCCGCTGCCCCCACTGCAGGTATCTGTGTGTGTGCAGGATGTTTCTGTTAGCATCACCCAGGACTGTGGAGTGGGCAGGGCTCGGGCGGCCTGGGCCTACAGCTGAGGGAGAGCGGCCTCCTGCTCGGGCGCCCTGACTGAGCTCCCGTCTGGCTCCCTGCAGCAACTGACCAACCACATCCGGGAGTCCCTGCCCAACCTGCGCAGCAAGCTCCAGAGCCAGCTGCTGTCCCTGGAGAAGGAGGTGGAGGAGTACAAGAACTTCCGGCCCGACGACCCCACACGCAAAACCAAAGCCCTGCTGCAGTACGTGTGCCCCTGTCCCCTGCCAGCCTTGGGAGTCCAAGGCAGATCCTCAGCACCCCTGCGCCAGGCGCCAGGGTTGGCACAGCGAACGTGACAGGTGTCTGTCTCAGTCCCAGGGTGATGGGGATGAGAGAGGGGTGAGCAGCAAGATAAGAGAACACAGGAATAGGGTGGCGGTGGGTGCATACCTATAGTCCTGGCCACTTGGGAGGCCGCGGCAAGAAGATCCCAAGTTCAAGGCCAGCTTGAGCGCCTTAGTGAAGACACCCTCCCCATCTCAAATACAATCAAAAAGAGCCAGACATCTTTCTGCACATCTGTGATCCCAGGACTCAGGAGGCTGAGGCAGGAGGACCTCAGATTTGAGACCAGCCTGTGCTGCATAGCAGGACCATGTCCTCAACAAGCAAAACAAATACAGAAAAAAATCCATTTTAATTTCTCTGACCGGGGCCAGGGAGATAGCTCAGGAGCACAAGTGCCTGCCTGGCAAGTGCAAGGTCCTGAGTTGGATACCCGGTTCCACAAAAAAAAATAATAACAATTTCTCTGACCACAGGAGAGGAGGTGAATTACTGTTAGGTTTTTTTCTTTCATGTGGGTGCACAAATTCACAGTGGGTTTTAAGCTCAGGCACTACTTGGGAGCTTCCAGGATCTAGAAACACCTGTGGTCCCCGCTGGCTGGAAGGGGACGCCACTGCCATCGCCCCACTTTGTTCATGGGGAAACTGAGGCTCAGAGGGACAATGCCACCCACCCACAATCTCCCAGCCATCAGGGCTGGACGCCTTGCTGGAGCTGCCCTGTCACCTTGGTTTCTAACACATTACTTTGAGTGTGGGGCAGTGGGCACACCTGTGACGTCACAGTGTCACCCACAGGCTTGAGCAGTGCTTGCCACCTTAGGGCCAGCTAGCCAGCTCAGCGGGTTAAAACACCTGCTTTGGCAGACGCAGGGCCTGGGTTCGATGCTGGCCCTGTCCCAGGGGGACACCAAGACGGCTGGGCATGGTGCCACAGGTCTGTAGTCCCAGAACTTGGGAGGCTGAAAACAGGATGGTCACTGTGAGTATGATCTGTGTAGTGAGACCCTGTAGACCCAATGGTGAATATATATATTACAAAACAGAGCCGGGCGTGGCGGCGCACGCCTGCAATCCCAGCACTTAGGAGGCTGAGGCAGGAGAATCAGTGCAAGTTTGAGACCAGCCTGGGCTACAAAAGTGAGCTCAAACTCAGCCTGAACTGCACAGTGAGACCCTATCTCAAAAAGAGAAAAAAAAAAAAAAGAGAGAGAGAAGATTGCCACCTCAGATGGAGTCGGTTGTCGTGGTTGGGGACCACCAGCGAGACCAGCTCACAATGAGTTTTGCTGATCGCCATCAGCTGCTCTTGTACTTGATGGTGTGCTTTAGCATAAGACTGTGATTTAGAGAAGGAAAAGACCAAAGTTATAGCTCAGCAGCTTAAATGCCTGCCTGGCAAGCGAAAGGTCCCAAGTTCAATCCTCTGTACCACCAAAAAAAAAAAAAAAGAATAGGAGGCCCGGCCAGATTGGTAGCCCAACTCCAGGCTGCCTCTGCCCTGATGCTCACGCCCTCTTCTTCCTCCTAGGATGGTCCAGCAGTTCGGGGTAGACTTTGAGAAGAGGATCGAGGGTTCGGGAGACCAAGTGGACACGCTGGAGCTCTCGGGGGGCGCCCGGATCAACCGCATATTCCACGAGCGCTTTCCCTTCGAGCTGGTGAAGGTAGCACCCGCGGGGCGCCACCACTAGTCAGCCGCCTCCTCTGCCTGGGCTTATTTCCCTCAGTACTAGGATTTGAACCCGGGGCCTCCACACTGAGCTTCATCCCCAGTCCTTTTTTGTTTTTAGTAATAGCTCAGGTCCTTGTTCTTGCCAGACAGGTGCCGTGCTGCTGAGCTATATCCCTGGTCCTCCCAGCCCATTTGTTGGTTGGTTGGTTGGCTGATGGATTGATTGATCGAGAGAGGGAGGGAGTCTTACTAAATCGCCCAGGCTGGGCTCCAACTCACAGTGCTCCTGCCTCAGCCTCCAAGAGTGCTGGGATTCCAGGCTTGCACTTGGCTGTCGTGGGGCTTTCTACCCAGGGTGCAGCTCAGGGGTTTTGGGTGTGAAGATTCTGTTTTCTTCTGCGCGCAAGAACAGTATGCACTCTCAAAATGCACTGTGTTAGGTATTCTAAGTCATCTAGGAAGAATTACTGTCCAGAGGAGGGTGTGCTCGGGCTTGATGCGGATGGCGCTGACTGCGGGAAGCGTGCGCACCTGTGGCTGCTCCTGTCCTGACGGGAGGGAAAGCTCTGGAGCCATCGCCTGTGGCTACTGAGGAGTGACTGTGCATAGAAAATAGGGGCAGCGTCAGCCAGCGGGCACCATGGTTCACGCCCACGAGCCCAGCAGCCTCGAGGCCGAGGCAGGAGGAGCGCGACACAAGCCCTGCTCCAGCCACTAACAATGCAGTGAGACTCCATCTCGCAGGAAAAAGGGCTGGGGATAAAGCCCCAGTGTGCAGGCCCTAGTAGTGCAGAAAAGCAAGCAAGCAAGAAGTCAGCTCACAGGGGAACCGTGTTCGGTGTGTTGGTGGCACCAAGTCTCGATGATCAAAGTTGTGTAGAGGGTGGAGAGTCACACGTCCTGTGTATGGAATTGTATGTGTAAGAGCAGCTGTTCAGAGGCCTGCTGTGCTGCTTGTGGAAATGTCAGCTCTGGAACTGTGTCCTTCTATTTTCCTTCCTTCCTTCCTTTTTGTTTTTCAATAAAGAAATGGTGGGCCATGGAGGTAGCCCAGAGGTGTAAGCGCCTGCCGAGGCAAGTGCAAGGACCTGGGTCCGGCCTCTGACATCACACACTGTGCCCTGCCCTGGGTGTTCCCAAGCAGCCCAGCCATGGAGACCAGGTGTGATGACGCACGCCTGGAATCCCAGTGCTGGGGAGGCTGAGACAGAAGGATCATTGAGAGTCCGAGCTGCGGTGAGACCCTGTACCAAATACATAAAATTATAAAAAAAAGAAAAAGAAATGGTATCGTCACTGGGAGGTCCAGACAAGACTTGAACTTGCACTCCTCTGCCTCAGCCTCCCAAGTAGCTGGCATTGCAGGTGCACGTGACCACACCCGGCACCCCATCTCTGTCTCTGTCCGAGTCTCCCCCCTCTCCCGCCCCTCCCCGCTCCCAGCCACTTTTCAGCAGTTGCGAATGGCCGTGTGTGTGTCCTTAGCCCTTTGTTCCTTCCTCCCAGCAAGTCTGCAGCGCTCAGAATTCCCAGATGACAGTGCAGGGTCACTGTCACAGGCCCTCGGTGCACATGAGCAGCGTGTTCTGGTTTCACAGCCTCTTGGTTGAAACCAGGGGTCATATACTGTTTCGATTTTGCCCTGTAACTGCTCTGCCCCGTGAGCGCAGGCGCACCTAGGCCGCAGGTTTCCCGCATCCCCTCTCCAATATGCCTGCCTCGTCTCTTCTCAGATGGAGTTTGATGAGAAGGACTTAAGACGGGAGATCAGCTATGCCATCAAGAACATCCACGGAGTCAGGCAAGTTCCCTGTGGAGAGGCACCTTTTGGGGTCCCCCCCACTGCACAGGGCCACCCTCTAGCCCGCTCCCTGGACCTCAGTGGGGCTCCCCATTTGGGAGGTGAGGTTTTGCCCTTAGCTGTAAGCCTCCCCTTGAGGGTCTGCAAGGGCATTGAGTTCTGGTCCCTTGGGGTTGTGTCGCATCCTCAGGGTAACAGGAAGACTACGGCTGCTGCAGGCGGGAGGGGACAGGGCTGGGTCAGGTCTGTCCCCCGACCAGGTCCTCTTCTTATGTCAATAAAGGAAGTCTGCAGGCCACAGGGTCGTTGGGTCACCTGGGGCTCCCTTGGCAGTGGACTCACGCCCCTCTTGCCCCATGAGACGTGACGTTTTTTCTTCTTGGGGATCCGTCCCATGTCGGGAGACTCGCTGACCTGCTGTGTTTCTCTCTGACTTATCTCCCTCGCCCCGGGGTCTGGGCTGTTTTAGGACTGGGCTTTTCACCCCGGACTTGGCGTTCGAGGCCATTGTGAAAAAGCAGGTGGTGAAGCTGAAAGAGCCCTGCCTGAAATGTGTGGACCTGGTTATCCAGGAGCTAATCAATACAGTTAGGCAGTGTACCAGTAAGGTATCGGACCCTCGGCAGCGCCTCCTGGCCTTGTGGAACCCGGGGACGGGAGCTTGGTGTCAGGCCCCCGTGCTGCCCAGCACCCAGGCTGTGTCAGTGTCCCCAGTCAATTGTGGCCTCTGCAGAGGCGTGGGACAGGAGCCGAGGGAGCCTGTGCCACCCCCAGGGGTGCTGGGCTTCTGGAGCCGGCCAGCCAGGTGCACGGCCGCCCTGGGCCCTGACACCAAGCCTAGCATGTGCCTGGCAGAATCGGGGCTGTCGCTTCGCTGTCTTCTGGGGAGCAGAGAGGGAGCCCGCATCTGCTGCTGAAGGCCGAGCCGCTGACCCTCCCTGGCTGTCACCCCTTCTTTTTTGTGTTTTTTTTTTTTTTTTTTTCTTTTTGAGACAGGATCTCGCTATTCAGTTCAACTGTCCTTGAGCTCACTTTTGTAGCCCAGGCTGGTCTCAAACTTGCGCCGATCCTCCTGCCTCAGTCTCCCAAGTGCTGGGATTATAGGCGTGCGCCACCATGCCCGGCTTGTCACCCCTTCTTGACGAATGCCTGGCGTCCTGGGGCTTCCCTGGAGCCAGCCTCTTTCCATCTTCGTAGTACTAGGACGGGCCTGGATGCCAGCAGCATAGTGAGTGGCCCTCGGTGGCCCTGCCAAGTCCCCTGCACACCATGCCACCCCTCTCCCAGGCCAGCCCGTCCTCAATCTGCCTGGTGACAAGTGCCTGTGCGCTCTGTTCCCAGGCGGCTGCCTCCACCCTGGCAGGATTTGCTGGGCTCGCCCACCAGTCCGTTTCCCAGGGCAGTGCGCAAGCGGCCAGGCAGCCAAAGTGCTTCTGTTCGGGCGGCTGTGCTTCTGCAACCGTGGTGTCCCGGTGCTTTGGGCTGGCCGGCAGTTTCTGCCTGAGTGTCCTGACCTCATCTGGCAAAGCTCCCATTTGCTTCTTAAGCTTCTTCGGTTGGAAGAGGGAGGGGGGCAGACCAACCCAGATGGCTTGCCAGTTGTCACCCTAAAGCCCATCGCCACAAATGTGGCCGTTGAAGAACTTAGCTGTCCAGAGGGAGACGGCGTCCACAGCGTGTCTCTAGCGAGCCCCCAGGCGTAGCCCTGCCCCCCCTGGCCTCCGATCCGAAGCAGCTTCTGGGGCAAATGTGGGCTCAGGCTCCTTCGTGCATGGACTAACCAGCTGATTCTCATTTCTTCTCTCTCTGTCTCCCATCCCGGGTGTGTCGCCTGCACTGTCCCTGGGTGTCTTTCTACCTCGTCCCACCCTCCGCATGACCCAGGACGGGGCTCTTCACCCCAGACATGGCCTTTGAAGCCATTGTGAAAAAACAGATTGTAAAACTCAAAGAGCCAAGCCTGAAGTGTGTTGACCTCGTGGTCTCAGAGCTGGCCACGGTCATTAAAAAGTGTGCCGAGAAGGTAACAGGTTTGGGTTCCATCATCTCTGCATTTGTCCCCCCACCTACTCCCCTCCATTTGTGAGTCTGAACCCAAGCATCTGGAAGATTCTGCCTCGGGGGGTACACACCTTCTGTCAACATCTTAGCTTTGCATTGACAAAGAGAACAGGGCCAGGGTTCATGTCACCTGTGTGTCCCCACCGTTGTGGTTTTGAGTATTGATGGGGACAGGAAGTCCTCGACGGTGCCAGCTACATAAAACATGAGTCCCTTGTTTTTGTATTTTTGGGGGACTAGGAATTGAACCCATGGCCTTTGCACTGAGTAAATCTCTAGGGTGTTTTTGTTTTTGTTTTTGTTTTTTTGTTTGTTTTGTTCTGTTTAATCTTTTATGACAAGATCTTCCTTAGTTACTAAATTGACCAGGCCAGGCTTGAGCTTGCAGCCCTCCTGCCTCGGCCTCCCAGAGTGCTGGGATTGTAACTTTGCTGTGTCAAACCTGGTTGCTGGATCTCTTACAGAAGAGTGACTTCCCAGCTGTCACCAAGCAGTGACACGCAGCAGCTTGAAGGTTTAACCATCCACTCCACACACTGCTGTGTGACTCCCTCCCAGTGATGGGGCCCAGTCACCCCTGCAGATCAGGGCAGGGATGGCGTGGGGGGCTGTCAGCCTAAGGGGCCGTCAGCCTAAGGCACTGCCATCAGGAATGGTTCCCAGCAAGGGAGTCCCTCCGAGGCCAGTGGTTCAGATGCTGCCCCAGTGCCTGGAGCAGGTGCTACACACTCCAAGCTTGGAGCGCGGGGCCTTGCTGGCCCCGCCTTCACCCAGCTCAAGGTGGGAGGGGGCTGTGGGACCCTGGGGCGCAGGCGCCTGGCACCTGCCTCCTCTGCCCTTCTCCACCTTTTGGTTGCTGGCTCGCAGGGCCGCCCTGGGCATGCATGTGTGGGCACCTCCTCCCTTCCGCTCCTCCAGCCTCACCACCCTGTTCTTGTCTCCCAGCTGAGTGGTTGTGACACAGGAGCAGAGTGGGCTGCAGGCCCCCCTCCCTCCCCCCACTTCTCTCTACCCCTACATTTTCCGTTCTTGTGTTTCACACGGCTTCCTCCCAACACAGCCACTCTGCTTGCCCCCCAGCTCTGCTCCTATCCCCGGTTGCGAGAGGAGACGGAGCGAATCGTCACCACATACATACGGGAGCGAGAAGGGAGGACCAAGGACCAGGTACTGGCTCTTTACCTTTGTTTTGTATTTTGGTATGGGGAATCGAACTCTTGGACCTTGCACTCACCAGGCAGACACTTAAGCCAGTGAGCTATCTGGCTCCTTGGCTTTGTTTTGTTTTTTTTCAGATAGGGTCTCACCATGTAGTTCTGGCTGGCCTTGAGGTCACTGTGTAGCTCAGGCTGACCTCAGACACCAGACAGTCCTCCTCCTTCAACCTCCCCGTGTGCTAGGATCACAGGCGTGTTCCCCCACACCCAGCGTGTTATATTCTTTTTCGGATATAATTTATGTACAAATTTGAATGTACAGTTTTAATGAGGTTTATTTTGTGGTGCTGGGGATTTCTACTAAGCTCCACCCCCCAGTTCTTTTTATTTTCTAATTTGAGTCAGGGTTTCACTAAGTCATTCAGTTAGTTGACCAGGCTGTGCTTTGCTTAGAGAACCTTCTGCCTCAGCCTCCTAGAGAGCTGGGATTATAGGTTTGTATCAGTATAGCAGGCTCTGTTCTGTGAGCTTTGAGAAATGCGTACCGAATTCTGACCCCAGATTTATTATGTTTCATTATGGGGCATAGCACTTGCCTGGCACGCACTTGGCCCCTGCTGCCTGGCCGCCAAGACGAATCTAGTGCTCTGGGTTGACAAGACTCAGGCCTCCCAAAACCAGCCCCGGGGGCACTTTCCAGTCAGCCGAAAGTCTCCTGCTTGGCTCTATTTTGGCATCCAGAGCACTGGGGCACTTTGAAAGCAGGTGACTGGCCTGAGGCCAGTGGGGCCCCAGTTGGGGGCACCAGCGCCACTGCCCTGCAGCCCAGCCTGTTCCTAGTGGGCACCAGGCCAAAGGCTTGTCTCTCGGCCGTGGTTCCCACCGGCCACCCTCACCCTGGGCAAAAGGCTGAGAAGAGGCTGGCAGGGCAGTGAGCACATGCGTAGGGCCAGCCGGGACGGCAGGCCACTCCTGTCCTGGCAGGGTGTGGGCCCTGGAGGCCTCCACGTGTGTGGATGACATTTTCATATTATTCTTGCTGGTATTTTTAAGTTTATTTGGAAATCATTTTATTTTATTTTTTTAATTTATTTGTTTGCTTGTTTGTTTCTTTATTTATTTATTTATTTTATGGCTGGCTCAGCCTGCCCTGGTGGTGGGGCTGGCGTAGCGTGTGGTGCCGGGTATCGAACTGCAGTCTCTGCAGTTGCCTGAGCTTTCCTAAGCAGGCGCTTTAGACCACTGAACCATCTCGCCGGCCCCTGGAAATCATTTTAACATGAGAAAGGTCACAAAAATACACTGTGGATTCAGGCTGGCCTTGAACTCATGTCAGTCCAAGTACTGGGATTTCAGGTGTGTGCCACCACGCCAGCCCAGCTGTCCTTACTCTTGGCCTTTCTCATTTGTTTTGTGTGTGTGTGTGTGCACACTTTAGTGTAATATGTACATGCAGATGTACATCCATGCCCTGGGTGTGAGTGAGGGCGAGAGCGCCCACGCCGGCACCCTTCAGTGTCAAGGCAGCGCTAATAAGGCGCCAGGCCCTGGTCTGGTGGTTGCAGGCTGCGCGGTTTAACCTGGCTGGGGCGCCATTCAGTGCGGAGCACGTGCCAGGCATGCGCAAGCTGCTGGGTTCTGTCTGGGCCCTGCAAAAAAAGAAAAGAAGGGGAAAAACAATCAAGAGCTGTGGCAGGCCAGATCATGTGCCCCTAAAGGCATGCACATCGCCATTTGCAGAACCTGGGAATGTGTCGATTTACATGGCAGGAAAGGGGCTTTGCGGTGGGATTAAGTTGAGGACCTCGAGAGGCGATTACTGTGTGCCTTGGCGCCACCCACGAATCTCATTCCATAGCTTGGGAACCGGAGGCCCAAGGTCACAAAGCGCCCTGCAGGCTCACCAGACTCCAGTCACCCCGTGAGAGCGTCCTGCCTCCCCCGCCCCTCCGGCCTGGGCGGCCTGGTGGCTCTGCGCCCCCTGCTGGCGACTGCAAGAAGCGTCAAGTCTGCGCCCCTCTCTGCTCCCAGGGCTCAGTCCTTATGGCGACCCCTTCCTTCCCCAGATTCTTCTTCTGATCGACATTGAGCAGTCCTACATCAACACAAACCACGAAGACTTCATTGGGTTTGCCAAGTATGTACCTTCGGGGGCAGTGGGGTAGGGGCGGCAGTCCCCACCCTCAGCGTCAGGGTCCCTCAGAGGGCAGGAGCCAGAGAGTCTCTCACTCAGGGGTCCCCGGGTGAAGAACGAAGCCCCCTGAGAGTACCAGAAGCCTTCCTAGGCGACAGAGCCCCGCTTCCGGCGTCCCGCCCAGCGCAGGTTGATGCGGAACGGTGAAGGCGCGGTGCGGTGGTTGCGCCAAGGTGCAGCCTGTTCAATCTCGGGTGCTCTTAGGGATGCGTGTTCAGGTCTGGCTGGTTGCAAGGCACCCAGCTGGGGCTGGGCTCTGGTTCAGGAAGAATGTAGATAAAGGTGATAATGGATTCAGGTGTTACCCAGATCCATCTGTCCTGCGGCCCTCAGCAAGCCTAAGCCTCACTGAGATCATTCTGGTGGCCTTGATGGGTCTTCCTGCATGCTGCTCCTGCAACCCCTGCGCAGTGCAGCCGGCTTCTTCGTACCCACTTGGTGGAAGCTGCGGACTTCCTCTCGGGCTTGTGCAGGGGTGGAGCGGCTGGCTTCTACGCATGTGCAGTGGCGGAGCAGTGGGCCAGACCGGGCTGGTCCCTCAGAGGAAGACCAGCCCTGTAGCTAGCAGTCGGGGTGCAGGGTGCTCAGGGCCCCGTGGCGCTGTGCTGGGTCTCCTAGAATCCAGGGGTGACCTTGGCGTCCTTGAGGAGGGGCACAGGGCTGCGGCCTGAGCTGTGTAGTGCCCTGGGGTGGCGTGGTTGCAGCATCCGTTCTTTGCTGGACACATGAAGGAAGGGAAGGGAAGGGAAGGAAGGAGGAAGGAAAGAAGGAAAGGAAGGAAGGAAGGAAGGAAGGAAGGAAGGAAGGAAGGAGTGGATCAATGGACACGAGCTCCAAGCTCCTTCGAGGGCCCCAGCTGGGAGGCTGCCCTGCGCTGGGCCTCCCTGGCCCCTGGTGTGCTGGGCAGACGGTGCTGGCGCCCTCTGTGTGTCGCTGCCGTTTTCCTCACTGTGATGTCTCTGCTTCTCACACTTCATCCACAGTTCCTTCTCACAATCTCTCCTGTTTTTCCTTTGACCACTCTACTCTTTCCTCTGGATTCCGGGGCCTTCCCACTCACCCCAGCTGTTACTATACTGAGCAGCTGCTCACCGGGTGGGTATTGCCTGCTATGTGCCTTTGCCCTGCTGTGTGAATGGGGACGCTGGGCAGGGTGGCCCCTGACCCCAGGGGGATGTCCCAGAGACCCACTGAATAGTCAGAGAACCTGCTCGGAGCCAGGCCACAGCTGGGCCTGCCGACAGGACAGGACAGGACGGTGCCTCCTCAGCCTTGGCCCGTGTCTAGGGCTGGGGAAGTGGGAAGGGAGGCCTCGAGGGCTGTAGAGGCGACAACCCTGCCCACCAGAAGGGCCGAAGGCTGTGTGGAGGGTGCCCTAAGGATGGCTGCTGCACAGGCGGGGAGCCTGGACCACCTGGGGACCTTGCTGTCACTTGGGGAGCACAGCTTTGCAGGACACTGTTGATCCAGCTTCCGCCTATGCTTAAGGCTCTGGGCTTCGCTGTTCCCTGTACACACTGCACACAGGAGCCAGAGCCAAACCCTGACATCTCTAGGACTATTAGAGAAAATAGTGCATAAAATTCAGCCCTATTTTCTTTCTTTTTTTTTTTTTTTTTTAAATTTTATTTTTTATTTATTTATTTGTTTGCTTGTTGTGTTTGTTTGTTTGTTTCTTTCTTTATCTTTTTTGTGGCTGGCTCAGCCTACCCTGGTGGTGGGGCTGGCACAGCATGTGGTGCCGGGGATGGAACCGCAGTCCCTGCAGTTGCCTGAGCTTTCCTAAGCAGGTGCTTTAGACCACTGAACCATCTCGCCGGCCCCCTATTTTCTTTCTTTTTTTCTCCAGTAATGGGGATTGAAGCTAGAGCCTTTGCACCAAGTTATATCCCTAGCCCTTTGGAAAAATAATAATTTTGAGGCAGTATCTCCAGTTTGCCCCAGCTAGACTCAAGCTGGTGCTCCTCGGCCTTAGCCTCCCAGAGTGTTGTGAGTACAGGCCTGTGCTGCTGCCCTGACGTGTGGTGCCTGCATTCTTAATTTTCCAACGTTCACCTGTCTAGACAGAAACCTATTTTATGCACATAAGCACACACATACACTTCCGTATCCAACAGGCAATTTGAACTTTAACACAAAACCCCCAGCAGCAGCTAGCTGGTTTGCTATTTGACGTTTTTCTAAAATTTCCAGCTAATGCAATAAAAAGAGAGAAAGATAAATGACAGGAGATGGAAACTGTTTACAGGCTTTGATGTGGTTGTTGGGACAGAAAATATATTAGAATCAGTAAGGGGTAGACCAGGGAGGAAAGGGACCAACCATGTGTAGTGCGCCTAGGGAGAATCACCTGGAAAGAAAACACACTCGGGCTTCCACAGAGAGCAAACTGGTCCAGCAATGGCCGTGACCCATCCAGACGGCTGACACTGACAACAGTTCTACGAAGCACTGTACATGGCTTCAAAGTAAACCCTGAGGGGATTTGACTGACCTTGGGAGATACAAACGTTCCATGTTTTGTTATACAGGTCTTGCTTTAACTTGCCCTAAACCACCCAGCAGGAAAGTTTAACCACGAGGCATAAAACGTAAAGCTAGGGGCTGGGGAGATAGCTCAGTAGAATAAGCGCTTGCCTGGCAAGCACAAGGGCCTGAGTTCAAGCCCCAGTTCTGCAAAAAAAAAAAAAGTAACGCTACATTAGTATGCTGAGCTGTAAAAGGCTTAAATCAACAGCTTCCAACATTGCCAGTTCTGCCAGTAACCCATTGCAATTATGGAATACTGGACTGCATATACAACTACTTTCTCTTAGTTCAATGAGAAAATTTTTGTACCAACAATGATTAGAAAAATTATCATGTCTGCATACTAGGAGGACAGCAATATGCATTATATCAATTATTGGAAGTGTACTAATGTGTTTTGAAAATGTTACATTGTTATTTCTCATTAAAAATAAAAAATGAGGGCCGGCGAGATGGTTCAGTGGTCTAAAGCGCCTGCTTAGGAGGGCTCAGGCAACTGCGGAGACTGCAGTTCGATCCCTGGCACCACATGCTGCGCCAGTGCCACCACCAGGGCAGGCTGAGCCAGCCACAAGATGAATAAATAAAGAAACAAACAAACACAACAAGCAAACAAATAAATAAATAAATAAAATTTAAAAAAATAAAATAAAATAAAAATATAAAAAATGATAAGTACTTAAAATTAGAAAACTTAAAAAAAATAAAGCTGAATAGAATCCAAAAAAAAAAAAAAAAAACAAGAATCAGTAAAGAGTGGAGAAGGAACCCCTGCAGGACATAGTGACCATGGTCTGCACTTGAATGAACTTGGCAGGAAATCAGTGGGTAAAGGAGACAAGAGACCCCGGACTATACACAAGTGAGGAACCTTGTCAGAACGCACCCTGTTGGCCTTAGATGTCCCCTGCCTTGGGTCAGGAGCCGAAGATGAGGTGACATTTTCATAAGCAGTAGGTGTCACAGGGTCTGGTCTCCAGGGCTAGAGGGCCTTGTGGATAGAGCTCCTTGCAGCCTGGGTTTGGGATCAGGGTTGGGAGAGCCGGAAGGAGTTTCAAGTGTCCGGCCCCCCACCAGCCTGGCCTGGGCCCCCTGGCTGCCAACTCTCAGCCCCTTGTGGGCCGTCTTGGATGCTCCTGGTTCCGCTGCACCGTGGGAGGAGCAAGCACTTCCAGGGTGGTGGTGGAGTGCGGGGCCTGGACGCCTCAGCCCAAGGGGACTCCTTTCCTTGTTCTCTTAGACAACTCTTCCTGCACAAAAACATCTCTGTGCCCCCAGCTGCTCAGTGGGTCCCCTGGGAACACATCCATCCCCTCGGGGGCCACCAGGGCCCCACAGCCCGTCCCTCCTGCATCGCACCCGCATGCACCCTCTGTGCTTTTGTTGCAGTGCCCAGCAGAGGAGTACACAGCTGAATAAGAAGAGAGCCATCCCCAACCAGGTAGCTCACTGGCCGCAGCTGCCACCCACCCTGGGGGCGGGAGGGCGACCAGGGGTGACGGGTCAGCACGTGGGATGCCCTGCCAGGAGCTGACCCTTGGCACCAGGCCATCTGCTCTGTCAGCCTCCAGGTCTGAGTGCTGCAGCTTTGGCAGGGCCTGAAGGTAATGGTGACGCCCCAGAAAGCCCTGTTGACATTGACATTGAAGGTGAAGGTCAGGCTCTAGCCCTTAAGGCAGGAGCAATGTAAGGGCACCTCAAGTGTCTACAAGCAAATGGGGTTTCGGAGCTTCTGCCCTGGGGTAGAGGACCTGTAGGTGGGAGCCATAGAAGGTGCGTCACCACCAGCAGCTCAGGAAAGTTGGGGGTGCTTTGATCCCCACTCCCTGAAACTTGATAGCATGTCCCAGTTGGAGGCCCTGTGAAAAAAGGTCCACTTCATGAGACATTCCGGTCGCCTTCGCCCTGTTCTCCGTCCGCATCAGGCTGCGCTGGGGTGGGGCAGGGCGGGGGTGGGGACTCTGCTGTTCATCTTGCACGATTGTAGAACCTGATTGAGAAAAGAAAGTAACCACTGCATGATGGTTGTTTTGTTTTGTGCTTGCATAGGTAACGTATATATTGTTGCTTTTCCATTTTGGGATATGATAATTAACACCATGAATATAATTAATAGCATGTAATTTTTTTTCTTTTGCTGTTTTTCCCCTGCTCATCTCCTCTCCCGTTACTGTGCTTCTTCCTGCTTTTTCTCCGTCCCCTCCTGTCCCTTCCGTCTCTTACTCTGCTCGCTCTTCCTTGATCTGCCCACCATCCTAACTTTGGTTCTCAAAGGGGGAGATCTTGGTAAGTACCTGCCTAGTGCAGTAGTGCCCATTAGAGACTCGCGTAGCAGTGGAGATCCCGCCTGCCTCCTAACAGCCTAATGCCTTCCACCCCCAAAATAACAACAAAAAACTAAAACCTCAACTAACCAGGAACCCCCCTGTTGCGGCTGTCACTGGACTTGGTGTTGGCCTGGGTGTCCGCTGTCCTCACATGAACACTAACCTGACTGCTGCCTTTGTCCGAAGCTCAACTCTGCCAGCTAATTCCCAGCAGATTATTTGGTGCTCCATAGGTCAGGGATGGCAAATACCATGCCTGCCTCCCCCCTCCCGTCCCTAACTGTGGGTGTGCATGATTTTTTTCAAGCCCCATGGAAATTCGTTTTTGTTGCTGCTGCTTCCCCATGGCAGAAACCCCTCACTGCCCAGAGCAGGTGTGTCTGCCTGCAGAAAGACCCTCCTGTGCCCAGGACAGATATGACTAATCGATCCCAGCACTCTTCTCGTGCCATTTCTCCTTTGCATGCCCGTGGCAGGTATAGCTTGGCAATCCTGGCATTCTTCTTTAATAGGCATGCCACTCTTCCCTCTTGTGTGGCTGATGTGACTAACTAATAAAGATATTTTTAATTTTTCCACATGCTATCCTTCCCCATATCCATTCCAGGCATGAGTAATTGATCAGTCAGGGCCCTTTCCCCCGGCTGCTGCCACTCGCTTCCTGTATCCATGACTGTTGTGACAGTGAATGAGGCTCTCGTGTCCACTTATCCTTTGCCTGGGACAGACATTACTAATTGATCCTAGCAGTCTTTCCTGCCACTCCCAGAATTCCCACCATAGTGGCCCCAAGCTGCTGTGCCCAAAGCTGACTGTATTTGCCATCCCTGGTGTAGGTAATGCCTGCTTCCTTTGCCAGGAGCCCTCGGCTGGGCCCTGGAGTGGGGCAGCGGGGTGCGAGGCCCAGCCCTGTCCAGGAGGGAGGAGAGGCCACTCCAGTTGCAAGCTGAGCCCATGTTAGGCCTGCAGGCTACTGGGCGGTCTCTCACTGCCTGCTGCTGAGGACTGAGCCCATCCCCTGCTGCCTCTGCAGAGTTCTTTGTTCTGCTGAGGCAGTTTTGTGCCAGCGTGGATGCCCCTGGATCCCGGCTGGTGCAGATAGAGCCAAAGTGCAAAGCTTGGACTGGTGGCGGGGGAGACAGGAGGAACAGTCGGCCTGTGGTTCCCCTTGTACCCTGTTCCCCTCTGCACCAAGTGCCTGTGACCTTGAACAGTCTCCTCTCCCGCGCAAGCCAGGCCAGGCACCTGCTTTTGCGCCTAGGCCCAGAGGTTTTGTCACCCCAGCCCCAGTGCCTGGCCTTCCCTGCCTGGGACCCTCGCCCAGCCTCTTCACAGAGCCAGCTGTTGCTCCTCACGGGCTGCCCATGGTGCCCCTGGCAGCCCCTCCTCCTCCTCCTGAGCCCCGCCCCTGAGGGGGCGTGCCTCTTGGCACTAACCGCCTGCCCTTAGGGAGCCGCTGTTCCCCCTGTCTAGGTGATTAGAAGGGAAGGGTGCTTTGGGGGCTGGAGGCTCTGGGTGCTATTTCCGTGTGGCTCCACGCAGTGTCCTTGCCCTAGCCTGGTTAGTGGCAGGTGGTCCAGGCCAGTGGAGCATGGTCAAGGTCACCTACGTCAGGGAGTGCAGAGGCCCCGGGTGTGGGGAAGCAGCAGCCCTCTGGCTCTGGCCCTTGTTTGACCTCCCCTAAGTGTCAGTGATTATGTCCAGACCCATGAGCTCTTACTCTGCCTACTGGGACTAAGACCCGTGGTGGACAGAGGAGCAGGATATAGCCACTGAGACCCACGTGGCTTGGGGTTTCCAGGGCCTGAAGCAAGGGTTCCCTCCTGGGTCCCTCGCAGGTCAGTCTCACCTCAGCCTCCCAGCCATCCTGGTTTTCCCACGGTTAGGGCCACACCCAGAACTCTGGGCATTTGCTGCCAACCCCAGCACGTCCTGGAGCAGCCAGGCTGAGTGGGTCGCTGTCCTCGGGAGCACACCAGGACCTTGCCGGGCTGCCATCAGTCATCAGAAGCCAGCCGCCACAGCTCAGCAGCTGCAGGATTCCTGACATCACTTGTCATCCCAGGACTTGGCCCTAGTGAGGGATTCTGGGTGGCACCTTGTGCTCTCCCTGTTCTTGGCAGGGACTTTAGCATAAGCCCTGGCCTTTGGTGGTGGCCTTAAGATCTGACAGCCCTGGAGCAGGTCAGGAGGTTCCTGGGTAAGAGCTGCCCACCAGCAAGTCACCCACTGGCCCCAGGAGGCCGCCCCCAGAGGACCGCTCCCCAGGCCCCCAGCGACCAGCCCAGCCCGTCCCAGCCCCTTCTCCTTGGCTGCTGCTGTCTCTGTGCACCGCCCTCTACCCGGTGTCCCCAGTCCCAAGGCAAGCGGTGGGGGCACTGAGGTCCACTCATGCCTCTGTATCCCAGGGACCGGGGGGCCCTGAAAACTTGGTCCCCTGGGCCAGCTGCACGTAGCTGTCGGGTGAGTCTCTCCGAGCAGGCCTGGCCTCTGCCCCCATGCGCGTGACAGCCACAGATAAGCGAGCTGCACTGCAGGGTCTGCGGCACAGACCCCTCTCCCTGTCATTTGGAGAAAAGTGTAGTGACTAAGCTGCCAGCGTGGCACACAGTCCCCACCCTTGACAGCCCCTGGGGACCCTTGGGGAAGCAGTTCTCCAGCTCTCAGGATAGAAATGTCCCTTGGCTTGGTGACCTAGACAGACGTGCTCACAGTGCAGGTGCTGGTGAGGGCTGTTTGTGGAGCCTCTGCTGGCACGGCTCCAGAAGGCAAGGCAGAAAGTGCTCTCCCACGGTGTGGAAGACTCCTGAAGGGACAGTGGCTCTGAGGTGCGGGGTGAGGGCAGCTCTGGTAGCTTGGTCACCCAGAGAAGGGCACCCCCGCAGGTGTCCTGTCTCAGGCCCTGTCCCGAACACCAGGCCTGCACTCCTTCCCTGGCCAGCGACATGCTTTTCTGTCTGCCACCTGCTGGGCCCCCACACGATCTCCAGCTGGGAGTGCTTGGGGCTGGAGGTGTCTTTGCCATGCTGCGGGGCGAGGGGCTGGCCCCTGTGCTGGGGGCGGTGGCCGGGCCGGCACTGTCCCCACTGAGCCCCGCCCTCCCCCAGGTGATCCGCAGGGGCTGGCTGACCATCAACAACATCAGCCTCATGAAGGGCGGCTCCAAGGAGTACTGGTTCGTGCTCACGGCCGAGTCACTGTCCTGGTACAAGGACGAAGAGGTGAGTGGCAGGGCGGAAGCGGTGGGCACCGCGGGCTGCCCCAGTCAGCGTGAGGACCCAGCAGTCAGAGCTGCAGGGCTGGGTCCTCGAGGTGGCCTGTGGCCGGAAGCTGATAGGGGCTGGACGGGGACCACGGGAGGAGGGCCCAGGACTTGCACGCACAGCCAAGTCCCTGGGGGTGTGGCTTGACCAGCCCTTAGCTTCTCAAGCTCAGTGTCCTTCTGTGTGAAGGGAAATAGAACCGTGATTTTTTTTTTTTTTTTTTTTTTTTTTAGTACCACGAGTCAAATTCAACCGTGTGTGTGCCCGGGAGGCGCTGTGCTACCGAGCTGTCTCCCAGACCCCTTTGGTTTTGATTTTGGTTTTAGAGTTTCACTATGTGATCCTGGCAGGTATCAGACTCAGGGATTGTTTTGCCTCAGCCTCCCTAAGTGCTGGGATTGCAGTTGCCCACCATGGTGCCCCCTCATTCTATGGGGCAGCCCGAGGAAGGGAGAGAAGGACCAGACAGACCAGCAGAACGCTGGCCCCATTGGTGGCCCCTGGGCAGAATCTGGCCACACGGCTGGGAGAGTAGGCACTCGGGAGGCGAAGGCAGAAGTCACCCACTCCAGCACTGCCTGGACTTAGCAATTTAGAAAAAAAAGAGGAACGGGCTAGGATGTAGCTCCGAGCAGATCTCAGTACTGCAGAGAAGAGGAGAGCAAGGGCATGGGAATGGGGCTGGGCGCCAGGGCCACACCGTCTCAGGCAGGAGCCCGGCCCCCATGCACCCCACGGGGTTCTCCTCCCCTGGGCTGCAGGAGCGCAGGCCCTGGGACTGCCCTGGGAGTGGACTTTGCTGCCTGAGGCTGCGCGGCACCTGCATGAGCAGCCCTTGGTCTCTGGGACAGCACAGCCCTGAACTGCCCAGGAGCTTTGTGTGTATGGGGGAGAACAGGGTGCTGCCCCGGAGCCCATGTCCTCCCAGCAGGCACGGAGGGGGCACCAGCACTCTGTCCGCAGTGGCCGCAGCGAAGGGGGGGGTGTTACAAAGACCTCCGCTGGGGGTCCACCCTCCTCAGCAGACCCTCAGGCCCCCTGAGTCAGCATTGCTCTTCCCAGGTGGGGGCACTGAGGCCCTGGTCCGTGACCTGGTTTCTACCCCCTATGAGATGTGGTCACTCCAATGGTGGGGCCATGATGAAATGTACTCATCTTGCTCCTGCCTGCCCCTGCCCTGGACCCATGGAGCCACACAGGCCTCAGGGACCCTGTCAGGGTCTGTTCTGAACCATGGCGGTGGGTAGCCGGGCTGCCTCAGCATTGCTGGGTGCCGCCAGCAGCTGGGGGAGCAGTAGACAAGGCCAGCGAGGGTGTGGCCTGGCCTCCTGGCATGGGGATTGATAGAGCTGTTGGTGGCTAGGGCGAGGGCTTGGGTGGCTCTGTAGCCTCTTACCCCCTCTTCCCACCCCCACAGTGACCAGAGTTACCCTGGATGGCTCATCCAGGGCCAGGGTGGGCAGAGGCACAGCTCCTGGGTTCCACTCGGAAGAGCCGAGGGTGGTCTCCTGTGTCCCCATAGCTGGGGGACAGGCAGATCTGAGGTCCTGCACACCAGCATGCCAAGCGTCTCATGGGGTGCTGAGGACTCGCTGCCGGGCCCAGCATCCTGGCCATGGTGTGGCGGAATCGCAGGGCAGCTCTTGTTTGGCGCTGGGTCCACACACCCTGCTGAGGGCCCCAGGCCAGCAGGGGAGGCGCGGGACGCAGCCCAGGCGCTGCTAATGTGAACCAGGCGTGTGCCCCAGACACAAAGAGGCGAGGGCCAGGAGGGGCCCGTGCAGCGCCCTGCGTGGGTCCCCAGCCCCAGTGCCCACTTGCAACCCCTCAGGCAGGGACCCTTGGCGTCACACATGACCCCCTCATGGAGAAGCCACGGTGAGAGGCAGGAAGTCAGGATCTCTTTATTTCAGAAATAAACACAAGGGGGTGTTCACAGGACGGCAGCCCTCGAGCCCGACCCCCAGCCCCAGGGCCCCTCCCGCCTTCGCCCGGCGCCGTCTCCCACCCAGCCTTGTCTTCTCCACTGGGCACTCTCCCGTGTGCGAATGCCACTTACCTCCACACCTGCCTTCCTTTGGGGCGGCGGCGGCCCACTCTGGGAGCCAGCGGGGGCCCTCCCGACGCCGCTGGCCCGAGCCCAGCCTAACCAATGTGCAGACTACTGTACACATGCGGAACCTCCTGAACAGGTAGTCTGAACACTGGGGCGGCGGGGCCGGTGTCTGACCCCCAGGCCCCCGCTCCTCCAGCCACCGCCACCCCGGGAGCTGAGCTGCAGTCTGCTGTGACGTGGCAGGGCCAGGCCGGGCCGCTGTGCATCTGGAGAAAGCTGTGCATTCGCCTTGAGGAAATCCGAGGGGAGCAGGCAGGAGGAGGGCTCGGTCCGCGGCCTCCGCGGGGGAGGGGCGCGTGGTCCCCGTCGTTGGCGTGTGTGTTTATGCCCAGCGCCTGCGGGTGTGCCCCGGCGGCAGCTGCGGCAGGGCCGCCCGAGTCCAGGCGGAATCACACCATAAACACTTCCAGATGTGGTATCTCGCGCAGAGAAAGCCTGCATGGCCAGTGACTCAGTGACTTGGCCCTGCCGGCCCCTGCAGCTTCCTGCCTCATGACTCGCGAGGGTGGGGACCCCGGAGGCCCTTCCGGAAACTTCCAAGCTGGGTGCAGACAGGGGCCTCTGAGCCCCACACGGGCTCCCCTGCGCCGTCTGCCACCACCACGACAGCCTTTCACGTCTCGTGCGTCCGGGGTTCCCAGCCTGCAGCCTGGCCTAGGCTGTGTCGCTCAGACCCGTGCCCTTGCTGTGCAGGTCGGGGCAGGGGCCACCTCACAGTGCAGGAGGCAGTGGGTAGCGCTTTGCCACCTTGCCAGCTTCTTTTCTGCCTCTTCCTGCCTTTTTCTTTTTCCTCCACTACTGGGCATAGAGCCCAGGACCTTCACACAGAGCTAAGCCCCAGTCCTTGTTTATTTTTGACTAAGTTCCTATGTTGCGCAGCTGGACTCAGCTTAGCAACCCTCCTGCCTCAGCCTGTGGGGCAGCAGGTGTGTACTGGTCCCTTGTTGAGGCCCAGTTCCTCTCCATGGCAGTGGCTGCTCTTGTGTAGAGGTGGCAGCCAGGGGTAGTTTTCTTTATCTGGGGCCTTCAGTGGCACAGAGACAGGCACGTGAGGAGGCGGCGCCAGAGCCCAGGGTGGTGAAGAGAGGCAGGGAGGCTGCAGGCCGAAGGTCCGTGGTGTGTCCCGCCATGCTGTGTGTCCCTGGGCAGCTGCCTGCTGTCTCTGAGCAGCATTGTCCTCAGCAGACTGAAGGGGAAGTTTCCCCAAGCAGCTGCTGCAGGTCACCTGGGCTTGGGGGCCCTAAGGACTTTGGCTCACAGCTGGGCTGTGGCTCCGTGGCAGAGCGATTTGTGGGCATAGATGAGGTCCTAGTTTGGGTCCCCAGCACCATAAAAACAAACTACCACCCTCAGAAGTGGGGTGCCGGGCATGGTGGCACATGGCTGTAATCCCAGCACTTGGGAGGCTGAGGCAGGAGGATTGGTGCGAGTTTGAGACCAGCCTGGCCTCAAAAGTGAGCTCAAGGCCAGCCTGAACTGCATAGTGAGACCCTGTCTCAAAAAGACAAAAAAAAAAAAAGCATTTGCCAGGTATAGTGAGACAGGCCTTGATGTCTACTACTGGGCGCGCTGAGGCAGGAGGATCGAAAGTTAGAACCCACCGTGGCCATTTAACAAGACCTTGTCTCACAAAATTAAGAGCCAGAAGCTGGGCACAGTAGCGCTTTCCTGTCATCCCAGCACTCAGGAGACTGAGGCAGGAGGATCTCTGTGAGTTTGAGGCCAGTCTGGGCTACAAAGTGAGTTCAAAGCCAGCCTGAACTACGTAACGAGACAATGTCTGGAAAAAGACAAAGAACACACCAAAAAAATTGTTACAGCACAAGATAAAGCTTTTTTTTTTTTTTTAATCTTTTGGGTGCTCCCCCACACACATGTTGAGGACCAGCTACAGTGCTCGGGGAGGGGCCCTGAGCTATCGCTTGGCAGCCACGGTAGCCACCGATGGGTGCACACGGGCCCTGAGTGCCACCCCAGCTCTGGCGCACAGGCCCATGCCCTGAGGGAGCAGGGCAGGGACAGTCGCCTCAGGCGCAGAGTTCAGTGACCCTGGCACACACGGCGCGTTCTCCGCAGTGGATGAAATGCCGGGAGAGGGCGGGCCAGGTCCCCAGTGTGTGACCTGGGGTCGTGCGGAGGCCCCCGGCGTTCGAAGGCTGTGGGTTAGGAACCACAGGGACATTGAGGGTGGCAGCAGAGGAGCCAGTCGCTGGCCTCAGCAGCCCCGGGGCACCCGATGCCACTGCCCACCAACCTAGGTGACCCTGTCCCTTCCGTCCCCAGGAGAAAGAGAAGAAGTACATGCTGCCCCTGGACAACCTCAAGATCCGCGACGTCGAGAAGGGCTTCATGTCCAACAAGCACGTCTTTGCCATCTTCAACACGGAGCAGAGGTGAGGGTCCCTCCGTGGCAGGCACCCAGTGCTCACTGTCGGCAGCTCTGCCCTGGGCACTCAGGTTGTAAAGGGTGTTGGGGCCGGGCACAGTGTCGCACCCCCGTCATCCGGGCACTCAGAGGCTGAGGCACGAGGATCACCAGGTCCACCTTTTTAGTGACATAGCACGACCCTGTGTCAAAAAAAAAAAAAAAAAAACCTGGGGATGGAGCTCCTTGTGGAGGCCCTGGGTTCAATCCCCAGCGCTGCAGAAAGAAACAATAACATGCTGTGGGTATCAGGAGGACCAGAGAGCTGAGCTGACGGTCCCAGCCCCCAGCTCTGGGGCTCACGTGCGCCCTCTGGTGGCTGCTGGGGAACGCACAAGCTGGGAAGGAAAGGCTACCTAAAATCTCTTAGCGCGTTTTTTGGCCTGGGACCCTGCGAAGAAGAGGGGGGGGAATGCCCCTCCCCCTGCCAGAGGCCTTCTGTCCTAGCTGCCTGAACCCTGAGCTTCCAGCGCAGCAGGCTGAGGGTGCTGGGTGCTGGCCATGTGTCTCTTAGAGGTGGCATCAGGAAACCCAGAAAAACAGTGGAGGAAACAAGTCAAACATTTCCTTGTTTTGTTACATAAATCAAGCCCAAACTTTCCCATCAAGGCAAGGGGGCAGCTTCCTAGCCCCCTTTCCTTTTTCTTTTTGGTACCAGGAATCAAACTGCCAGGCAGGACTGGGGAGATAGTTCAGTAGAATAAGTGCTTGCCTGGCAAGTGCAAGGTCCTGACTTCAATCCCCAGTACTGAAAAAAAAAAAAACCTGCCAGGCAGGCACTGTGCCACTGAGCCATGGCCCTGGCCCCCTTTCTTGTTCCTCAGCCTTCCCCAACACATGACTTCTGTCTGCCTCTTGGTCCAAGAGAGCTGCCCAGATGCCAGCCATCTTAATGACATTCCAGGCAGCAGAAAGAAGGAAAAAGGCCAACCTAAGTCTCACTTTTGAGGGCTTTGAAGCACAGCTCGACTAATTTGGGGCCACACCTGCATGTGGGACAGGATAGTGACCAAGGCATATGCTATATGCCCTGACTGTAGAACACTGTCCCCAAACACTGGTCCCTCCTGTCTTACTCCCAGCCTTGGGGCACTGCATCATAGTGCTACCCTCTGGCATGCCATGCCTGTCCTATCTGTCCCCAGGAATCAGGCCACCATCTAGAACTCTGATTTACAGCGGAGCAGCCACTGGCCACATGTAGCTATTTTCACTTAATCAAAATGAAATAAAATTGAAAATTCATTTCCTCAGTCAGGTGCATGTCTGTCATCCCAGCACTCTGAGAGGCTGAGACAGGATAGCTGTAGCCTTGAGCCCAACCTGGGCCACTTAGAAGGACCTTATCTCAAAATTCAATTAAATATCCAGGTGTGGTGGCGCACGCCTGTAATCCCAGCTCTTGGGAGGCTGAGGCAGGAGGATCAGTGCGAGTTCGAGACCAGCCTGGGCTACATAAGTGAGCTCAAGGTCAGTCTGAATTGCATAGTGAGACCCTGTCTCAAGAAGACAAAATAAATAAATTAATTTATTAAATAAATAAACAAGGCTAGGAATGTAACTTAGTGTAAAAGCTCCAGGTCCACTCCCCAGTGCTAGAAAATAAAGATTTTGCCAAAGCCCCCTGTGGCTGCCACATCAGACTGTGTAGGGGGGGGACAGCCTTGTGGTGGCAGGGAGTTCTGGTGGTCACTGCCACGCTAGCTCCCTGCAGACCCCCTCGCTGGGAGCCCCCCTCCAGAGCAGAGTTCACGAGACAAGTGTGTGGAGCCCCAGGAGAACCTGGCGAGGGGACAGTTATTTCCCAGGGGAGGAACCAGCCAAGCTAATGACCGTAGGCAGCCTGGACGCTTCTGCTGCAGCCCTGCCCTGCGTGGAGGCTTTGTGTTTGTTTTGACACATAGTGCCACTGTAGAGTTCTGGCTGGCCTTGAACTCAGCTGGCCTCAAACTCGTGGCGATCCTCCTGCCCCCGTCTCCCGAATGCTGGGAGCACAAGCGTGTGCTGCCACACCCAGCTTGCACAGATGTGTTTTGGGCACGAGTTCTCACATCTCAGCATCCACTTAGCCATGATGGGGGAGGTGCAGGTAGTGTCCTGGAGCCCAGGTCAGTGTTTTTTATTTTTTTTGGTGGGACTGGGGTTCAAACTCACGACCTTGCACTTGCCAGGCAGGCTCTTGTGCCACGGAGCTATCTCCCCAGCCCCCCAGGTCAGTTTTGAGCCCCTGGTTGTATAGCTAGCTAGAGCCCTGGTGGTCATCCAGGCCTGTGATTGAGCCCCAGTGCAGCTCCTTACTTCTGCCCCAGGAACGTCTACAAGGACCTGCGGCAGATCGAGCTGGCCTGTGACTCCCAGGAGGACGTGGACAGCTGGAAGGCCTCATTCCTGCGCGCCGGCGTCTACCCTGAGAAGGACCAGGTGAGGCGCTGCCCTGCTGGCTACAGGACTCGTTAGCCCCCGCTGTCCCCTCCTAGGGTAGGAAGAAGCCCAGCGCCGGCATGGGACTGGGGCCCACTGGAGCGCGCAGAGCTGTGATGGCCCACAGAGTCCCCCAGCTGGGGCCACACAGGGACGCGGACGTGTGTGGAGTGGACTGGGGCCCGGGAAACTCTGACAGAGAGTGACTCGCCCCCATCCCTACAGCCTGCGTCACCCCTCATCACTCCGCTCTCTTGCAGGTGGAGAACGAGGAAGTGGGCCAGGACACCTTCTCCATGGACCCACAGCTGGAGCGGCAGGTGGAGACCATCCGCAACCTGGTGGACTCCTACGTGGCCATCATCAACAAGTCCATCCGCGACCTCATGCCAAAGACCATCATGCACCTCATGATCAACAACGTGAGTGGCCACCTCCCCCGGGGGCAGCCCCGGGCCTGGGGCTGGTCCTGGCACTGCAGATGGACTCCTCTGTGCCAGTCTGTTCCTGCCTGGGAAAACGCCAGGACAGCTGGACATGGGGGTGCACGCCTGCCATCCAAGCACACTGGGAGGCTGAGGCAGGAGGATGAGAAATTTGAGCCCAGCCTGGTTAATTTAGTGATTTAGCCAGACCCTGCCTCAGAATAAAAAAAAAAAATACAAAAAAGGTGGGGGAAGGGCCGGCGAGCTAAGCGCCTGCTTAGGCAAGCACAGGAGCTGGGGTTTGATCCCCAGCACCACGGTTCCTGCCAATGGCACATGCCCGTAATCCCCTTGTTGGGGAAGCTGAAAACGAGAATCACTATGAGTCCAAGCTGTAGTGAGACCCTGTACCAAACATATATCTTTTTTTTTTTTTTTTTGCGGGACTGGGGTTTGAACTCACGACCTTGCACTTGCCAGGCAGGCACTTGTGCCACGGAGCTATCTCCCTGCCTCCCCCCCATACCAAATATATAAAAAAATAGATAAATAATAAAAGTGATAGGAGTGGAGCTTCACGGCAGAGCATGCTGGGCCCAAGCTCAACCTCTAGTCTCAGAAGTAGCAAGAACAGAAAGAAACTTGTAGCTCTTGAAGAAGAGCCAGTTAGAGGGTGGAATGGGAGAAAAGCTAGCAGAAGGAAGGGAGGATGCTAGGAATGAATTTCCTAAGACACCCGGGAGTGTGGCTGCCGGAGTCCCTGCCTGACCCCTTGGCTTGCGTCAAGTGTTTGGCGGCAGCCCTGGGGCACTCAGGAGGCAACTGAGCGGGCCTAAGTCCTGGGCCAGTGCCCGAGCTGGCCTCGCGCTCAAGGGCAGCGGGCGCCGGGTGCTGGCTGACCTGCTGCCTGTGTGCCCAGACCAAGGCCTTCATCCACCACGAGCTGCTCGCCTACCTGTACTCGTCGGCCGACCAGAGCAGCCTCATGGAGGAGTCGGCGGACCAGGCGCAGCGGCGGGACGACATGCTGCGCATGTACCACGCGCTCAAGGAGGCGCTCACCATCATCGGGGACATCAGCACCAGCACCGTGTCCACGCCCGTGCCCCCACCCGTCGACGACACCTGGCTGCAGACTGCAGCGAGCCACAGGTGTGGGAGGCACCCGGGGACCCGGGCAGGTGGAGCCAGCGGCACGGAGGGAGTTGGGGGGCGGGCAGTGGACTGGCTGAGCAGAGCTGTCGGGTAGAACAGCACCCCCGGGCACACAGTGACAGGGACCATCAGGCTGGGACTCCTGATGGTGGAAGGCAGGTGGCCGCTGTGGCAGAGAACACCCTGGAGCCCCTTAGGGAAAGGACCTGACACCGAGGCAGGGGTGAGCCACAGGCTGGAAGGGTCTGAGGTCTGAGCTCCGCCCAGTGCAGCTGGGCAGGGCGGTGTCCAGCAGGGAAGCCCTCAGGCGGGGTCGGGTGGGAGGCGGGGCCCCCACTCACAGCTTCCCCTCTGACCCCACAGCCCCACTCCACAGCGCCGACCTGTGTCCAGCGTGCACCCACCGGGCCGGCCGCCCGCAGTTCGGGGCCCCACGCCGGGGCCGCCCCTGATCCCCATGCCTGTGGGGGCCACAGCCTCCTTCTCAGCACCCCCTATCCCGTCCCGGCCTGGGACCCAAGTGTTTGCCAACAACGACCCCTTCTCAGCCCCACCACAGATCCCATCCCGGCCAGCGCGGGTGCCCCCCGGCATCCCCCCAGGAGTGCCCAGGTAAGGTCACACCTGCGCCTGCGGTGGCATCAGCCACCTGCCCCTCCTCCCATCATGCTCCCACCACCCCGGGCCAAGTGGGCAGCAGGGGGCCACCCTCACCCAGGCTTAGCTGTTGGGAAACTGAGGCCCAGGGGCCCGGGTCCTTTGCCCAAAGTCAGAGTCTGCAGCAAGGTGACTCCAGGGCGCCCCCTGGTCCTCTCCACCGTGTCCTGCTCGAACTCTGGCAGGAGTGCCCCATCACACCCCATGCTTGTGGACAGATGCGCTCCCCTGCCCAGCTGCGGTCTGGGGCAGAACAGGGATTTGCCTGGGCCACACAGGGGGACCACAGGGATACACGCAAGCAGTTTCCTGGTTAGCAGGAGCCCTCCAGGAGCCCCAGCAGCACCCCAAGCGCCCTTAGGCAGGAGGCCTCACTGCGCCCCTCCTCCTCCTCCTCACCTTTGCTCTCTCCGCAGCAGAAGGCCGCCCGCAGCGCCCAGCCGGCCCACCATCATCCGCCCAGCCGAGCCCTCACTGCTCGACTAGGCCGCCTGCTCCCAGGGTCATGCTGTCCCTCTCTGGGGGCCTGGGCCCCCTCACTACCCCGGCCCCCACGCTGGGACCAGGCTCCTGGGGCACCCCGCCCCTCCCGGTCCCACTGGACACTGCACCATGCGAGGGACCGAAGGCCCGGGCAGGGGGTGCTGGGGCAATGCACTTTGGGGGCGGGGTCTCGGTGCCAGCCAGGTGGCTACACTGCAGGTGCCACCCTGACGGAGGGCTCCAGGCCGGTTTGGGATCTCTCCAGCTGGCGCAAGTCGCATAGACTAGGCCATCTGGATGCTGGGGTGCCAAGGGCGTCTAGGTCCCCGGGCTGTTGGAGTTTTCATGGGGGCGCCCCCACACCCAGCCCACGTTGTACATATTCCTTCCTTGGCCACATTAACCACACAGCCGGAGCCCAGCTGCCTCGGCTGCCAGAGGTGCCTTCGCCAGGCCTGGAGTCTCCACTGGGCTGGCCTCACTCCCTCCTCTGCCCTCCTCCTGGGCCCCCAGTTCAAGTTGAGGGGCTCAGGGGCCCCAGGTGCCCCTCTCTGAGCAAAGCTCTTGCTCACTCCTGGCTCTGTTTGACCACTGTAAGTGCCTGCGCTCTGTACCCTATTAATAAACTAAATAAAGGGAAGAACCTTCTGTGTGGCCCCGCGTCCGTGTCCATGCTGCGGCCTCAGGCCTCACTCGCTTCGGCCCCGCTGCAGCTCTTAGGGCCACCACCGCCCCACACATGGGCCCGGCCCACCCCTCCCCCTCTGTCACCCTCTTGGGGGCCCCAGGCTGTGTGGCCCAGCTGAACTTTGCCTCTGGTTTCTCTTTTGTGCCCAGGCGACCACCTCCATCAGCTCCTGCCCGACCTTTCTTCTGAGCTTCGTGGAGACCCCTCCCTCGCACCCTCCCGCTGTGCCCTTCATGTGGGCAGCTCTGTCCCAGCCGGTGTCCCCGAGCCCCAGTCACCAGGCCCAGGGTTCTCTGACCATAATTTATTGACTCCAGGAGCCAGGCCTGACTGGCTCTTTTCTCTGAGGCTCCTGCCTTGGGCTGTGGCCAAGCTGCCCTTCAGCCCTGCTGGGGGTCCTGCAGGAAAGGGGTGGGCAGACCTACAGGTCCCTCCTGCAGTTGTCCCCAGACCTCCTGCCCACTGGCCACCCAATGGGCCGAGGGGCTAGGACCCCTTTCTGTCAAATAAAGACTCCTGGCAAGAACACTGTAGCTGTCGTCCCCTTCCCAGCCCAGGAGAAAAACCCAGGTGTGGGGCCTGCCGGGTAGTGCCCCTCCTGCTGCACCTGGGGTGGAGCGCCCCAGTGGGGGAGGGCAGGGTGCGTCCCCTCCTGGGCCCCTTCCGGGGCACGGCTGACATTGCCTGGAGGACGGGCTGAGGTCGATGTGGTGGCACAGGCCTGTCACCCCAGGCTGTTGGGAGGGGAGTTTGGGGACTCACAAGTTCAAACCCAGTCCCGGCAGCTTAGCAATTTAGCAAGACGCTGTCTCAAAAAACAAAAAATGGCTAAGGGCATAGCTCGTTGCGAAGGCCCTGGGCTCAGTTCCCAGAACTACAAAAACAGCGAAGGCACATGTACAGGGGGCGCCAGGAAACACGAGGGCCGCACTCCATCGCTGCAGCAGCCCCTCCGGGGGGCCCAGGCCCACGAGCCAGGGGCAATGTGCCCGGCCCAGACAGGGCACAGCAGCCTCCCCTCCCACACAAAGCCAGGAGGGGCTCCTCCTAGGGGCGCAGGCCCGCGCCCTCCACTACCGGCGGTGGTCCTCCAAGGCAAGCTACGTGCACACGGGGTGCTTGTCCTGGAAGAAGCGCTTGAGCGTGCAGACCTGCAGCACGGCCACCAGCAGCAGCACAGCCACGTTGACTGCGGACCAGAAGTTGACCCGCTCCAGGTTACCCTCCTGCAGGTTGCGGTCCCGCGCTTCCAGGGCCCGCAGCAGCGTGAGCAGCTGGATGCTGCGCTCCAGCCGGGTCCTCATGGTCTCAATGGATTCCTGTAGGCAGAGGGAAGGGCCGGGAGACAGACCTCAGCCTCACGGCCATTCCCTGGCTGTGTGGCCTCGAGCGAGGTAGTGAACCTCTCTGGGCCTCAGTTTCCTCTTCTTGAGCCTTGGCACGGCTGTGAAAATGAAGTACTAGGCTGGCTGTGCGGCC